>JARYGA010057404.1:0-53780 GCA_030545235.1 Helianthus tuberosus
CCTTGATAACCATCTTTTTCCCATTAACCTCACGCCGATGCAACTTGGGAGTTTCGATATTATCATGGGGATGGATTGGTTAACCAAACATCATGCTGAGGTGGTTTTTTTCGATAAGATTGTTCGTATTCCTCTTCCGTCTGGCGATGTTCTGGAAGTTCGTGGCAAGAAGCCATCTGGTGATTTGAAGCTTATGTCGTGTACAAAGGCCCAAAGTTATTTGCGAAAAGGATATGTTGCTTTCCTGGCACATGTCACCGAGGAGAAAGGCAAGAGCAAGAGTATTCAGGATATTCCGATTGTTCGGGATTATCCAGAGGTGTTTCCCGATGAACTGCCTGGTTTGCCTCCAGTTCGTCAACTCGAGTTTCATATTGACCTTGTACCCAATGCCAACCCGATTGCGAAAGCACCTTATCGTCTTGCACCGTCGGAGATGCAAGAGTTATCGAAACAGCTTCAAGAGTTGTCTGATAAAGGATTCATCCATCCGAGCTTTTCGCCTTGGGGAGCTCCTGTCCTCTTTGTGAAAAAGAAAGATGGATCTTTTCGAATGTGTATCGATTATCGTGAGCTTAATAAGCTTACCATCAAGAATCGATATTCCCTACCTAGAATTGATGATCTCTTCGACCAGCTGCAAGGTGCTTCATGGTTTTCCAAGATCGATCTGCGATCTGGGTATCATCAACTTCGTGTACTCGAAGAAGATATTCCCAAAACTGCATTCCGTACGAGATATGGGCACTACGAGTTCACTGTCATGCCTTTTGGTTTGACAAACGCCCCAGCTATCTTCATGGACTTAATGAACAGGGTTTGTAAACCTTATTTAGATAAGTTCATCATTGTGTTCATCGACGATATTCTCATTTATTCAAAGTCTCGAGACGATCACGAGCAACACCTTCGTTTGACATTGGAACTCCTAAAGAAAGAACAACTTTTTGCCAAATTCTCCAAGTGTGAATTCTGGCTTAAAGAAGTTCAATTTTTGGGACATATAGTCAACGAGCAGGGTATTCATGTGGATCCTTGCAAAATAGCAGCTATTAAGGATTGGAATACACCGACAACACCTACAGAGATTCGATCATTTCTTGGTCTTGCTGGTTATTATCGTCGATTCATTTCTAATTTCTCAAAGATCGCGGTTCCACTCACTGCTTTGACTCAGAAAAATAAGCCTTTTGAGTGGGGACCTAAGCAAGAAGAAGCGTTCCAAACGCTGAAACGGAAGCTCTGTGATGCTCCTGTTTTATCTCTACCTGAAGGAAACGATGATTTTGTTGTCTATTGTGACGCGTCGAATCTAGGACTTGGTTGCGTTCTTATGGAACGAGGTAAAGTCATAGCTTATGCGTCTAGACAGCTGAAAATTCACGAGAAGAACTATATGACTCATGATCTTGAATTAGGAGTTGTGGTTTTCGCACTTAAAATGTGGAGACACTACCTCTATGGAACGAAGTGTGTGGTTTTCACAGACCACAAAAGTCTCCAGCATATTCTCAATCAGAAGGAGCTGAACATGAGGCAACGACGTTGGGTTGAACTCTTAAACGATTATGATTACGAGATCCTCTACCATCCTGGTAAGGCTAATGTTGTAGCCGATGCGCTTAGTCGAAAGGAACGAGTCAAGCTTCATTCTGTTCGAACTCTATCTGATATTCAATCTCGTGTCCTTCAAGCTCAACGATCTTGAGTGATCAAAGACTTATTGAAATATGAGCTACCGCTTCAACTCGAACTTAAACTCGAAACAAAGGACGATGGGTTGCTATATTTCAAGGATCGTTTGTGGATTCCGAAACAAGACAATCTTCGCACCTTGGTAATGGACGAATCTCACAAGTCTCGATATTCTATCCATCCTGGTGCTGATAAAATGTACAAGGATCTTCGTACTCAGTTCTGGTGTCCTGGTATGAAGAAGGATGTTGCCTTGTATGTATCGAAATGCCTAACTTGTCTCAAAGTCAAGGCTGAACATCAACGACCTTCTGGTTTGCTTGTACAACCATAGATACCGGTTTGGAAGTGGGAGAACATTGCAATGGATCTCATCACTAAGTTACCGCGTACATCTAAAGGTCACGATGCTATTTGGGTTGTTATCGATCGATTAACGAAATCAGCTCATTTTATACCGATTCGCGAGGATCTATCTGCTGATAAACTTGCAAAGATTTATGTTGATGAGATTGTATCACGACATGGTGTTCCTTTGGATATCATTTCCGATCATGATGCTCGGTTTTCATCTCATTTTTGGAAGACCATGCAATCTGCGTTGGGAACCCAACTGAATCTAAGCACTGCTTATCATCCCCAAACAGATGGAAAATCTGAGAGAACGATTCAAACTTTGGAGGATATGCTTAGAGCATGCGTGATAGACTTTGGTGGTAATTGGGATTCTCATCTTCCACTGATCGAGTTATCTTACAACAACAGTTATCATGCTAGTATTAATACGGCACCATTCGAAGCTCTATACGGTCGAAAATGTCGTTCACCTGTCTATTGGAATGAGATCGGTGAAGCTCAGCTTACTGGACCTGAGCTCATTCTGGAAACAATAGACAAAATCTAGAAAATCCGCGATAATCTTGTGACAGCTCGAAGCCGTCAAAAGAGTTATGCGGATATGCGACGCAAGCCCTTAGAATTTCAAATCGGAGACCGTGTCCTACTCAAGGTGTCACCTTGGAAGGGAGTGGTGAGATTTGGAAAGAAAGGAAAACTTGCACCCCGATATGTTGGACCATTTAAGATTGTTGAAAGAATTGGAAAGGTTGCCTATCGACTAGAGCTACCTCCAGAGCTTGGAAATATTCATCCAACTTTTCACGTGTCCAATTTGCAAAAGTGTTTAGCTGATGCTGATCTTCCCATTCCTCTCAACGAGATTCAAATCGATGAAACGATGCACTTTGTCGAGAAACCTGTGGAAATAGTGGACCGTACATTCAAACAGTTGAAGAACAAACGGATTCGATTGGTCAAAATTCGCTGGGAATCCAAACGTGGCCCCGAGTTTACTTGGGAACGTGAGGACCAGATGAAGACGAAATATCCGCATTTGTTTTCACAAGTTTCCTCTAAATAAAATTTCGGGACGAAATTTCCTAAAGTAGGGGAGACTGTGACAACTGTGTTCTGTAATCATCGTATAATGTAAAACAATGTTGATTATCAATAAAACAATGTGCTTTGGTGTTATTATATGTGTATTTGTGTTTGATGATTTTACGATTTGATACAAATCCGATTTCACGCTTTAAATCGCTTTCTGGAAGGTTATACGCAAGCTGGTGCGTAAACGCAATCAGTTTAACGTGACGTACACTCCGGAATTGTGACATAAGCCAAACATACCCTAAAAACCCTTTACATAACTTAGAAATAAGTTTCGAAGGATTCGGTATGGCGAAAACATGTTTATTTGAACTAAAGAACTAATTACGACAAAACTGCGAAACGAACGTTGGTGACCGCCCGGATAATATTTAAATCCCAAAATATTCTGTTATGATTAAAATTTTAGTTTTAATCAGGTTCGTGTTGAAAAATAAATTAAAACGCTTAAAAACGTTATTTTTCAAGTTTAAGCGCGTACCGCGTGTTTCTGTGCAACGCGGTGCTTCTACTGCAAAACGCATACAACGCAGCCAGTCTCGGCAACTGAAATTTATTTCAGTAATATTTTGGCGAGTTTGTTTTTATAGAATAATAAAAATAATTTAGAACGCCATATACCGGGATTTGAACGCTAGATAAAATACCCGGTATCCAGTAAATACCTGTTTTATCTATTTTACCAAACAAACTTACACTTTAACCCCCCCCCTTCAAATTTACGGTCACATTATGTGTGGCCCCCACCAAAATTTTGCTAGATCTCTCAATATCTTATTTGATCTTTGTTGGACAAGTGTAATTGCATGCTATCCTCCATATCCTTCATATAATCTTTCCATATCCTTCACAAATCACAACAAGATCAAAAGCAATTTTCCTCCTCCTTCTCTCCTCCCCAAAACCGTAACCCCCACCTTCATCACCATCTTCATCTTTTTCAACTTTGTTCTTCAAAATCCAACTCCATTTCAAGCTAGTTTCAAGTTGATGTGAAGATCCAAAGGAGTTTCCAAGGTGCATTCAAGTGATTTCAAGCTCCCTATCATCAAAATCTCATCCAAAAACTTACTTGAATCTTGAAGGTATAACATTTATGTTTAAATCATAGTCTTGATTCTTGGTTGTTCTTGATGATTTGAAGTTTCTCTTGAATCTTGGAATTTTCACAAACTTGAAATCTAAAAAGAAATGGGTCTTGATACAAATAAAAATGGTGGTACATATGTGTGTATGTATGACCGTACATATATATATATATATGTGTGTGTGTGTGTGTGTGTATGAGTTTTGAGCTTGATTTTGATAAGTACATGTTTAAGTTGTTGATTGTTCTTGAATGATAGTTAAAATGCAAGTGTTGGATGATTTGGGTATGATATGATAAATGTTCAAATACATCAGCAAATAAACATGAATAAGTTGCATATTTGATGCATTTAGATTAATATAAAAGATGGTGATATGATAGTGTGCTTTAGACACTTGTACATGAGAATACATGTAGATTTAAAGCTCAAGAAATGATAAAAAATGGTTGTATGACAAAAATATTTTTGAACAGGTTATAAACACTAAAAATAACGTTATTTGGTATATTATAATGGCATGAAACTTTGACATAGGTTTGATAGCTTTGCATGTTGTACATATAGCTTAAAAAGTGGTAAAATATGTGAAATTTGCATGATTTATGTGCTTTATGTAAGACCTGCACTATCATGAGTATAACCACTATTTTATTCAGTAAATAACATGGGTTATGTTAAAATATCAAGCCGTTTCGATTTGGGATGGTTAGGGTAATGTTTGATGCAAAACTATGCGGTAAAACGGTTAAAAATCGGCTTTTCGGAGGATTTTTATAAAACTGTTTTAGATCAGTAAGTAAACTGATATTTTTGATATAAAAAGAAGTATTTTAACTTATATTAAGTTTACTTGGTGTTTGGTTAGTCATACATGACTTCCGGCGCCCAAAAATGTTACCGCATCGCTAAAATAAGTGTTTTTCGACATACACTATAATGGGTTGTTCATGGGTAAATTTTAGGTGTTACAATGTGCTATGTGTTTTACAATATGTGTATGATGATGTGTTAGTGTTGACAAGATTATGTGTATTACGATGTTACATTTGAGTATATATATACAAATACACCAATATAATAAAAAATAATAACTTTTCGAGAAATCTCAAAGTTATGTGAAAATTCTAAGTATCGGAGAAACTTATGTATTTTTGTGAGTTTTGATTATTAAATCATTCTTATTTAATTTAGGACAAATAAACAATTTGAGGGATTGTGTTAACATATAAAAACGCACCCAAAGGTGAGTACATAGATCCCTTCTTTTACTGTTTTCGATTGTTTTGGGGTAATTCATATGTATCAAAACGATTTCGATATTTCAACGATGATTTCAAAAACGATTAAGATGGCTTATACTAAATTAATAACGATTTCGACAATGTGAACGAACTTGTTGGTTGTAGTTACATAACGAATGACATTCATTAATTTTGGCTGAACCGACCAGTATTAGGTTATGGTACCATAGGATCTGACAAGTCCTGTTTTCAGACTGCACCCATGGTTATGTGTGGGTTAGGTGGGTAACGACTGAATCTGTGATTGTTAACTTACCCTTTGGTGGTTTGTTAATACGAGTTGAACGATGGACGAGTTACGAAGGTTTGAATGTTATTAGCGATACGACCAAAAATAGTTTTCCCAATTAAAACGAGAACGATTGTGAACGATTGAACGATTATGAACGATTTAAACAAATGAACGATGATCTATAACGAGAACGAGTTAAACGATGTCACACAACGATGTTCATGAAACTATATAAACCATACGAGTTTTATTACGAGAATGATTTATGATTTGGGTTACATAAACAAATGTTTTGGGTTAAGATTCATGGCATCAAGGTTTATAGATTATAACCAATCTGTTTTGACTTGGTTATTCATTTTACAATACAAACATTTTACAAAACAAGGTTTCTAATATCGATTAACGAAGTTGTACGAGATATTTCAAACGAGCCATGAATCTGACACTCACACAAAAACTATGTGCTCGCCAGCATTTCTTTGCTGACTTTGTTTTTACATATGTTTCAGGTGATGTTGGTTGATGTTGATTGCTAGGATGCATGAGTCACATAGGATCTGGACGAGGCCCTAGTGACATAATAACAATGATAGTCGATAAATAACTTGTTTGTTTCATGCTAAAACAATGTAAATTACTTAATGAATAAATAAAACGAAACTCTTTTGTATCCATGGTTGTGAAACAATAATTCTGTTACAACACTCCCCGACGTTTCCGCCACGATTTGTTGTTTTACCTGGTCGGGGTGTGACACAGCTCTACGCTGAATAGAAAAGACTGAGGCTGTTCTGAAAATAAGTAAATGTGCGGAAGACGACAAGATAATGTTTGCTTCCAATCTATTTAAGAATTCAGCCTTAGAATGGTGGAACACTATCCTCCAGTCAAGAGGAAGTGATAGGGTATAGAATATGGAATGAGAAGAATTTAAGAATATGGTAGAAAGGAAATTATGCCCTCCTAATGAAAAAGAACAAATAGCAAACAAATTCCTAAATCTTAGGATGAATGGAGTGGATAGTAAGGGGTACACAAAGTTATTCTTTAAATATGCTAGAATAGTACCAACCCTTGCATCACCAGAGCCGGTATTAATCTCCCGTTACATCTGGGGATTAATTGGAGAGATTAGACATGTAGTCAAGGCAGCTAGACCTCAAACCATAGAAGAAGCTGTAGAACTAACAAACACCTTGACAGATGAACTAGTCCGTACTAGAGAAGAAGACCAGAAGAGAAACCTAGCCCAAAGGCTTACCCAAGAATTCCGTTCTGGAAATTACAACCGTAGGAATATGGGTTCTACATCTGCACCTTATTGCAAGTATTGCAAAAGGAAGCATTCTGGAAAATGCTCCATATATTGCAATTTCTGCAAAATATCAGGACACAAGGAAGAAGACTGCAGGAGGAAAGCCAACAATAGGGTATGCTACAACTGTGGGGAACAAGGTCATATCAAGCCAAACTGTCCAAAATTAGCTCCAGCTACAAACAACAAGAACACTAAAAATGCTAGAGCATTCGTTCTGACCGCAGATGAAGCCAAAATGATTCCAGACGTGATAGCTGGTACGTTTTTAGTTAATGATGTCTTTGCTAAAGTATTATTTGACTCTGGTGCAAACCAAAGTTTTATTAATACATCATTTTGCAAACTTCTAAATCAGTCATTAACTAAACTACCACAAGAATGTCTAGTAGAGACAGCTAATGGAGAAATTGTTAGGATTTCTGAAATCTTGCAGGGAGCAAGAATAGAAATTTTAAACCAAAAGTTTACGGCAAACCTTTACCCAATGAATCTGGCAGGATTTGATGTCGTATTAGGAATGGATTGGTTAATAGCCAATAAAGCCAGTATTTTATGTGATCAAAAGTCAATTCAAGTAAATTCACCAAAGGGTAAAACGATCACAATTAAAGGAGATAAACCCTCTAGATCCACTAAATTCATCTCTATGATGAAAACTGCAAGCTATATAAGAAAAGGATCTATAGTGTATTTGATTTCTATAATCACTAACACTAAAGGAAAGGATTTAAAGGACATTCCAGTAGTGTCTTAGTTTTCAGATGTATTTCCAGAAGAATTACCAGGACTACCACCAGATATAGAAGTTGAATTCAGAATTCACCTACTACCAGGAACGGCACCAATTGCTAAAGCACCTTACCGTTTGGCACCCGCCGAAATGCAAGAACTGAAGAAACAATTAGATGAATTATTAGAAAAGGGATTCATACAGCCAAGTTCGTCGCCATGGGGAGCGCCGATACTGTTCGTTAAAAAGAAGGACGGATCAATGCGTATGTGCATTGACTACCATGAATTGAACAAGGTCACGATTAAGAACCGGTATCCATTACCAAGAATCGATGATCTGTTCGATCAACTGCAAGGAGCTCGATTTTTCTCTAAAATCGATTTAAGGTCAGGATATCATCAATTAAAGGTACAGGAAGAGGACATTCCTAAAACCGCATTCAGAACAAGGTATGGTCATTATGAATTTACTGTCATGCCATTTGGTTTAGCCAATGCCCCAGCCGCATTTATGGACATGATGAACCGAATATGTAAGCCATATTTGGATAAATTCATAATTGTCTTTATAGATGATATTCTAATTTACTCTAAGAGTAAGGAAGATCATGCAAAGCATTTGCACGCACTTTTAAGTCTATTAAGAAAGGAAAAGCTTTACGCTAAATTTTCCAAATGTGAGTTTTGGTTAGAACAAGTACAGTTTCTCGGACACTTAGTTAACCATGAAGGAATTCATGTGGATCCAACAAAGATCGAGGCGATAACTAAATAGAAAACCCCTGAGTCACCAACCGAGGTTAGAAGTTTATTATAGAAGATTTATTCGAGATTTTTCTAGAATAGCCACTCCTTTAACTAAGTTAACATGTAAATCCATTAAGTTTGAATGGGGACCAAAACAAGAAGAAGCATTTAGAATTCTTAAGCAAAGATTAACCCATACACCCATACTAGCGTTACCAGAAGGAACTGAAGACTTTGTAGTCTATTGTGACGCTTCTAAATTAGGTTATGGATGTGTGTTGATGCAACGCCAAAAGGTTATAGCCTATGCCTCTGGACAACTTAAGAATCATGAAGAGAATTATTCAACCCATGATCTAGAGTTAGGAGCTATAATTTTTGCCCTTAAGATTTGGAGACATTATCTTTATGGTAGTAAGTTTACCATATTCACATATCATAAGAGTTTAAGGTATGTTTTTGGGCAAAAGGAATTAAATATGAGACAAAGACGTTGGATGGAATTACTTAGTGATTATGTGTGACAACCGTCACTTTTCCGTACATTCCGTACACGAAATGAACAGTAATTTGCGCTTAAATGACTGTGCATGATCTGGTTTACCAGACAAATAAATTTCTGAATTCCATACAAGTGAATTCATGCATGATATATACTACAAAATATTGCTTTATGCATAAACGAGAGCGTTGCGTCAAAAAAATACTAAGTAAACTCACCGGTAAGACACTATGTGTCAACGGAACTGCAGAAAGCAGTCAGACAATAAAATTGGAGCCTAGGTGTAGGTCCGACAACAAGAATGCATTAAAACCCAAGAGTACATACAAGGGTTTAATATATACACTCTCCGGAAGCAAAAATAAGCACTAAAAAGCACCCGAAACGCACTTTAAGTGCAGAATTTTAATGAATTCAGCTCTAATCAGCTTTTAGACTTGTAAATATTATGCAGAAATTACGTTTTATTATCCAGAATACTTCCCCAAGTGTTGGGAACTGAAAGGATGCAAAAAGGTACTTAAAAGACACTAAAAAGTGTGATTTAGCACTTTAACGAACCGGTGTCTAACCGAACAACCGGATATTGCCCGGAATACCAAAATAATGCTAGAAGCATTGTTTTTATTTTTCTAAGCTAGTTAGGGTCCCCGAACACCCTAACGCACTATATATTACTTAACATACTCAAACCCCTAAATCTAATGCTTAACTTGTAACTAAATTGTGTAACTTGGAATTGAAATGCAACTAGATGCCCCCTCTCCCCATGACCGATTATAGACAAGGGATCCACCTTGTGATTTCTTTTGATTAAATTAAAAGACCTTGTTCCCTTGTATTGAACACAAAAACCAATGGAAAAACCCAAGACATGGATTATAAGTAAGTCTTGTGGGTCATTTTTCATTCATAACAACACACCACATCTTCTCCTTCACCCTCCCTTAGCTCACGGCCCAAGCACCCCCTCCCCACACCTCCATTTTCGATCCACACTCATCCATTCTAAGGTGATATTAAGGTGTAAGAAGGTCACTAACGAAGCTCGGTGCAAACGGATCTTGAAGGACCTTTTTCATTTGCTTTTATCCACCTAGTTTTCGCTTTGATTCTTCCCTAGCCTTGAGCTAGTAGTAAGTGCTTCTAAACACTTCCTTGTTCATGATTAAAGTGGTTAATAAGAAGTTTAACGGTTAAAAATCAAGAACACACAAGATCATAACTTAAAGTCTTGAAAGTAAGATGAATATGTTGGATAAAAAGAAACTAGTTGTGTAAATCTTGTGAAACTTGTCTAGTTGAGATTATTTGATGTTGTTTGTCATTAAAAGTGGGATGGATCATCATCTACGCATACTAGATCATGTTCAAGAACATGAACTAGTAGTATGTTAGTGCTAGAGATGTGAAAGAAGATGAACCCTTCCACCCATGAAACATGAACTTGAGTAAAAGTAATTTTTCTTGTAAAATAAGACTCTAAACATGTAGATCTAAAGATCTACAAGTGGTTTGTCGGAAGAACCAAGCAAAAATATTAGTCTTGTTTAAAACCCGGATCTTACATGAACTAAATATATTTTAGTAAATAAACAAGTGTGTAAACACTTGTGTAACAAGGAAGTTCAACAAAGAAATATTTTTGCGAATCTTGACTAGAAGTTGTGAAACTTCAAATTCTTTAAAAATAAAGTTTTTAAGAAACTAAACTTATTTTTAAAGGTAACAAGACTTACTAAATGTGCTAGTAAGTTACTACATACTTTTACAAACTTTCAAGTTCATAAGTTGTGGTATATGCTTGTTTTGACAAGTTTGATAAATAAAGGTTGTTGTTGATATTGTTGTTGAAATTAAAAGAAAATAAACACATGTTTTGAAAACATGGGAAACCTCCATTTTTAGGGGAAACTCTGTCAAATTTTTTATAAATTTTGACACTTAGAAAAATATAAGTTTTTGAGAAACTTATTCCCTAAAAATGTATTTAAAAGTATTACCAAGGTTTCCCTAATTTTTGGTGATAAGAAATGAGGATTTCTTCAAGAATAAAAATGGATATAAGTATGTATATTTTTGATAGAAAAATATATATTATTTGATCACCAACTTTTGTGCTAAGTGTATATAGTATGTGTTATACGTGCTAGTGTATTAAGACTTAAAAATACACTAAATACTCATGAGAAGTATAAACACAAAATACACATACAACATACAAGATACATAATTCGGGTGCAAAGTGCAAAACACGAGATACTTATATTAATTTTAGAGAAAATAATATAAGTAAGATACTTAGTTAAAAATATAAAATATTTTTAACACAAGAAAATATACACAAAAGAGAGTGACTGTACTTGTGCGACGCAAGTCTAGTGACTAACGTTAAGAAAACGCGTATAGGTTGCGACGTTAATTAAGCAAATCCGGTGAAGTTTACGACGCACAGGAACGCAAAGTTGTGAGTTCATGCTCCCCCTTTTCTTTTAACTGTTTTTGGTTTTATAACTCTCGGGGGTGAAATACATGTTACACATATTACAATTTTTACAAATGGTAAAAATACGAGAAGCACTCTTGGTGAGAACGAGTACCGAGTGCAATATGATTTGAGAATACAAAAGAATACGAGAAGCACTCGTGGTGAGTGCAATATGATGAGCTTTAAGAAAAGCCTAGAAAATACTAGATCATGTGAGCTTAAACTAGATATTGAGATGCCATTAATACTTAATTAGGGACGAGGGTTAGATCTAACGGGTACGGCCGAGCCCCACTCAGGGTCCTTATGTGACCACTTGAGTGCTTCGGTGTCCCAGTCGAGGGAAATCGACACAGTCGAGGTAAATCGACACAGTCGAGGGTAATCGACACAGTCAAGGGAAATTGACGCAGTCGAGGTTAATCGACACAGTCGAGGGTAATCGACACAGTTAAAGGAGAAAATACTAATGCTCCCTATGTCCTCACATGCCTTGAAGGAGAATATACTAATGCTCCCTATGTCCTCACGTGCCTTAATGTCCTTGTATAAACAATCATTTAAAACGTGGGGTACACAAGAAAACTTGAATGATACTTGAGTAGGTGGGGTACTCAAGAAACCGGGAATTATACTTGAGTACGTGGGGTACTCAAGAAAGACTTGAATTATACATGACACATACTTTGTTTTCATACAAAGTATAAAAACGTTAAATACAAAAACGCATGAACTCACTCAACTTTATGTTGATGTTTTCCAAAATTACATGTATTTCAGGTGACAGGATGGATCTTGGGCGCAAGTGTCGTAACTAGAAATAGACTACAAGTTTAGATGTCATCCACTTTTGTTGAATTTTAACCTTGTCAAAGGTCATGTTTTGAAAACTTAAACCACAAGTGTTTGTAATACTCAAATTTTCATGAATGGATGAACATCTTTTTGATCATGTAGTTGTTTATTACGATCGAATGCAATGATAACAAGCTAGTCACACATCATACGCTTCCGCAAAAGACAGGGTGTGACAGTTTGGTATCAGAGCTTCGATTGTAGTGAACTAGGATTCTTTCTCGAGTCTAGACTACAATCACTAGAGTTCTCTCATGAAAACATTTTACAAAAAGGTTTTCATTGCATTCACGAAAGCGCCAAGATCCACAAGTCAGACACTTTTCAAAAAGTGACAAGGCAAGGACATTACTGAGGAATACCTTTAAAATAAGGTGCCAATCAAAGCATAGTCTACACGAGTTAGACTTGCCAAAAACAAAATGACCCCCAAAAACGAGAGTTATACGTAATATAATGCATTAAATTGCTTGATTATGCTAAGTAGCATATATGTTATTGATATACATACATACAAATAAGTGTTCGGAATGATTATTGACGTGAATAAGATACTTTCGACTCCGACTCCTATTACTGTACGAGACTCGCACGATGAGGCTACCGACCTCGCGTCCTTTGCAAAGCTCATGGCTGGGAGTGATTACCAAACAAGATGCTGAGCTTGCTTCCGTAGGAGGTGGCTGCTCTTCCCTCTCGATCGTGAAGATGCCTAACTACGGTGATGATGACGAGGCAGAGGCGGCAACCTTGAACGAATTCTCAATCAACGGGATGAGATCCCTACGGCTTATGTGAAGCAAGATTGACGACATACTTGACCAGAAAAGGAAGATGAAGTATTCATCTCGAAGGTGCCCCTCCAACTACTAGGAATTCTCTCTATTCCTATTCCATCTAATCATCGTGCCTATACGCGCGTAACAATAGCGAATGTTAGCGCGTGGACCATCGCAAAGGTCCTTTCCATGACAAAGAGGTATAAGGACAGTAGTATCCCCTCCTTGATTGATCATCTGCTTGGACGAGAGAAAATTGGGGTAACTGTGCAAGACAATTTATTATTACGGGGGCCCACGTAATAACGACTTGTAGTGCACAGAAATCCTGGTGGACTCTGCGGATCGAGCTAATGAAAACCACACAAAGATCAGTGCTTTAGCACGTTAGAAAGTAGGAGACCTGTCTTAGCCTACTTCGTGACTGACACTTCTACCTGCATACGAGACGTTTGAGCAAACGACATTTAAGCAAGAGAGGTGGAATAACATTAAAAAAGAATCAGCGACGATACACTCTCTATCACCTCTACACAAAAAAAAAAACCCATCAAAGGGGAAATATACGCACCAGTAAAGCTAAACCAATGTAGCAGGAAATAACTAAAATTTGAATGACCAAGGCGATGTAGCCTCGAGTTCATTTCAAACAATAAGCCAAGTTGGCAAGCCTATGTGAAGGCTCAATAGCTGTTTCCTCGCTTATACACTGATTATATATACGTGCAAAATTGGGTGATTACATAATGGCTTATGGTGCTATGTACCTCATAGACAATTGGAATGTTGTCTAACCTACTTCATACCATTTTGGCAGAAGAGAATGCCGCCCAGGCGAGACATAAACACCAGTACGTTGCCAAGGACAGAAGCCGAGCTGCAAGAACGCATCTCACAGGCAATTGCGCGACATGAAGTCCTCCGCTCTAAGCACAGCGACGGCACTACGGAAAATAACCCTCCAACTGGCTGCACCTATAAACAATTCCTGGACTGCAAGCCATTGAATTTTGATGTCACAGGAGGTGCCGTTGCATTTGTTCGTTGGGCAGAAAAGACTGACTCCATTCTAAGAATGAGTAACTGTTCGCCCCGACAGAGTGTTACATATATCTCAGGGTTATTCATAGATGGCGCACTCTCCTGGTGGAACCTTCAGGTTCAAACCCTTGGTGCGGATGCTGCTTATGCACTAAGCTGGGACGAGCTCAAGGAAATGATGGGAAAGAAATACTGTTCTAGGACTGAAATCCAGAAGATTGAGGTGGAGTTCTGGAACTTGAAAATGGACGGACCAAAGATTCCTGAATACATCCAACGATTTCACGACTTGTCTAGGGTCGTCCCCTACTTAGTCAAACCGGAATTCAAAAGGGTTGAACGATTCATTTGGGGACTTGCACCTCAGATCAGGAGCATGGTTACTACCTCAAAGCCCTCAACCATTGCAGAGGCTATCGATATGAGTGTCACCCTTACTGAAGAAGCTCTACGTGCGGGAAAATTTTCAGAATCTGAGGATAACAAGAAAGAGACTCATGTGGAGTCATCAGGCAATAAGAAGAGGAAGTCTTCGAATCTAAAGATGAGCACCCAAGTCAACTATGGAAGCTCTAAAACAAGCAAAAGAAAGAAAGTGAACCCGCCGCCTGGAAGGAAAACTGATGGAGCCACTAATAAGGCTGGTGGTAAAATATACTCGGGGACTAAGCCGAGATGCGGGGAATGCACTTTTCACCATGAAGGTCAATGTCTAAGGCCTACGTGCGGAAAGTGTGGAAAAGAAGGGCACAAAAAGGATGCCTGTTGGGCGAAGGACCCAGATGGAAGAAATAAGAGAATACCAGGTTGCTACAAATGTGGTGAAGCAGGGCACTTTAGGAAAGATTGCCCTAGGAAGAAACAAGCAAGGAAGGGTTTTCACGATCGAAACTCGTGAGGCACGCCAGGATCCAGATGCGGTTACGGGTAAGTTCCCTATTAACCAACCTAATGCATCTACTTTTAATTAATACTGGCATCAACTTTAACCTTACATGCTTAGAACTTAAGAAACTGCCTGGCCTAGTTTCAAATAAAATAGACGACCCATATTCTTTCGAAATAGGCACATAGAAGGCTAGTTTAAACAGTCGAGGCAATTAAGGACTGCATTTAGGGACTCAGAAGGCCGGAACCTTCTGTTACCATTGACTCGCGGAGTCAGAATATGTTAGTCAGCATGGATCAGAAATCCAAGTATAGAGCCGAAGTCGTTTGATATGAGAAAATCAGATGCTTCTCGCTTGCGAATGATGAAACCCAAATTTCCTGCGATAGGTGCAAGGATGCTAGACCCTACAAGGTGGCAGATCTACGACATCCCTCATTGGTCGGAGAGGCATAGAAACGCCTCCGAGTAGACTACAGAGCCTGAGAACATCCCCGTGACGGAAGAGGTTCCAGGAGCCTTTTCTGAAGATCTGTCAGGAATACCTTCACAACGGCAAGAGAAGTGTAGGATAAATCGTGTGCCAGGAGCAGCACCAGTTCCGAATGACGCCTTACCGACTGGCTTCGTCCGCAAAGCATGAACCTCTGATATAACCGCAAGGGCGGCCGGACAGAGGAAATTAAGGACATAACATCCTTAGATAAGGACTTGAGGAGAAAGTTGACAGTTCCATTGTTGAATAAATACCAGAGAATTGAAAATCAGAATCCTTTGCCAAGGACTGATGACATAAAACAGACAAATCGTAAGATCCTAGTTACCACTCAAGGATCGATTTGAGGACAAGATATCCTCCACGGTGAATACAAAAAGGAAATATCCTTAAAACGACCTTTAGGACTCGCTCCAAGCATTACGAGTTCATTGTCGTATCATTTGGCCTAACACATGCATCGACAATATTCATGGACCTCATGAATCGAACGTGTAAGCCATACCGGGATAAGTCATATACGTATTGACTACATTCTTATATGGCCAACGACCAAGGAAGGTCGTAAGCAACAGCTGCAATTACCTTGCAACTCTTAGAGAAGAGAACAGTTATATGCTGTAATAATGAAAAGCGGATTTCGAATTCGCGAAGTGAAAACTTTAAGGTACGTGATGAATAAGAACGAGATTCACGCCAACCCTGCAACCAAGAGCTAGAGTTGTAATGATGTGACGCCTCTCGATAAAATCGCGATTGTACGTCGATGCAACGAGACCACGACCTTGCATACGCGGCACATTGATTAAGGAATCATGAGAAGAGACCTTGAGATAGATACAGTGATTGCGCGCCGCAACTGGACATCATTACCTGCAAGAAAACGTTGCACGATCTTTATTGATCACAAGGGTTGCAACACACCAACGATTGTAAGAACTTGAATATGAACTGAGCTGCTGAACGATGTAGACTGTATGAACACAATACGTGCATTTGTGATAAACTTTAACGAAAAGTCGGAAACTCTCACTTGCCCTTAGTGGAGTCTTCCTACAACAGTATTTATCACACCGCCGTCTAAACCGCTTCTTGTAAAGCTTTAGACGGAACATAATGAGTCAATTCCCGTCATGTGGAACGGATACCAGAAATAAACAATCAACTGGCCCGGGATGTCCCAGGAAAACTAGAGGCCAGATCGTTCAGATATGTGGTCATATCACGACAACCCACAGAATACAGAAAGATAGTGCCGATAAGCGGCAGAAGTCGAAAGAATTTGAGACAAGAAGTATGGCCTTGATGAGAGCCTCGCCTAGAGAAGGCGTAGTGTGAGTTGGAAAACGAAAAGGTTGAATCCCCGGTGCAGGGATCAGAACCATTGTTCACAAGATGAAACTCCCAGAAAAAGATCAGTAGTGATCGCGACGCATTCATGTGTCTAGTCTGTAGAGGAGTCTGACTTAAGGAACGGTCATTGTTCCCATAAATAAAATTCACGTCAACAAAGAAAAAAAAAACGACAAGAATTACTATAGAAACCTGTTGAGGTTTTGGACCAAGAGTCCGTGATACTTGATACGTGGTTGTAAACCGGTGCTCGTTATTGTTTAACTTGATGTTTTTACGTGAGTTTTAGTTTCGAATAGCCTACTTTTAATCAAGAATGTGTTTTGCAGGTTTGATGGAGTTTAAGGAGTTTTTCGGGAGCTTTACGGGTCACTGGGTCGAAAACCGGAGCACTAGGATGTGTTACGAGTCAACCGGAAGCGTGGGAAGCGAAAAAATAGAAAGTTGCAAACGAGAGCCCGTCGCCGACGGCCTGGGTCCCGTCGGCGACGCCCTCCAGATAAGCCCGTAGGCCAGAAGTTCCCGTATCCAGTTATTTTAACCGTCGGCCAAACATGAAAAATAGGGAACCCGTCGGCGACGGGGTCAGACCCGTCGGCGACGGGCATTGGTTTTTACAAACGCGAAATGCTGATCTTTGGGTGCTGAAGTCGATTTCTATTGGTCAAGGGGCCTCCAATTCGGGGGGTTACACTTATGTTGAGTTTGAATCTTCATCTTGGAGCTATAACATCCATCTTTCACCTACCATACGATCAATCATCAAGAACATCATCACCATCATCCATATACACAATCAAACCCTCCAAAACCCTAATTCCCCATCCATCATCAACATTCATAATCATCATCCAAGAACCCTATTCATCCATCATTCCTTCATCCTACAAGCTTCAAGATGACTCCATCCGCATTCCAAACATCCGGTGATCAAGTTGCATCAACCATGAGCGGCTAATCATCTCGGTTTCACCCCGGTGTAGGTAGTTGTTAATTTTAGGGTTTCAATTTGTTCTTGTTTCATCTTAGTGACAATTTGTATTTGGTTTTTGAAACTTTTGACAATAGTATTACATTTGTTACGAATTCGTGAATTGTCGAACGATGTTAAAAGTTATGACTTTGCGAAACGGTGATATGTAATTGTACGTTGTCGTTGTTAGGATTTACTTGTGTTGATTACAAAGTGTCTTTTTGTCCGTTCTTCGGGGCGTTGATAGCTAGTAGCACCTAAGTCACTGTACACTAAATCCGTTAATCGAATGCATTTGAGTTGAAACTAAAACTTGTAGAAATCCTAGGTTAATAATTACCGAAACCGGGTGTGATTCCTTTTTATCATTATTGTTCTAGTAACCATTTTTCTTGCAATCGTTAATTAGTAGTTGTTAACCATTCGCATCAATTCATTTAGTTAAAAATCATATCTCTCCATTAAACGAAAATACAAAAATACTTTAGCAAGCTTCATAAATTGTGACAATTGTTTTAATTCATTCGAATCCACACACAAACCACATACTCTTCGTGGTTCGACCCCTTACTACCACTAACACATTGTTAAGGGTAATTTGGGTTTATAAATATTATCTTTGACCGGAGCGCGACATTCCGATCAAATTTTGGCGCCGTTGCCGGGGAGTGCGTGCGCTTTGTGTTTGGATATTGTTTGAATTTGTGTGATTATCTGTTTAATTTGTTTAGCTTTCTTTTTGTACTTGTCTTTTTCCTTGTTACGCGGGGTGTGTTACTTGTGCAGATTACAGGTAGTGCATGCATACGCGGAACTCCGGGAGGACTTCACCTTTAGTCTACGAACCGGAAATCGAACGAGTTGCAAGAAGAAACCTAGCAAGCCGGTTAGAAGCAACACTTGCTTCTAATCAAACCAACCAAACACCACAACATACACCATCCATTGAAACTGGTTCAATGGCAAACCAAAACTCCAATCACCCAAACCTCAACCAAAACCAATTCCAATCCCGAGGAACCTTTTATCCCGCTCCAAATATGCAACCCATGCCTCAAGAGCAACCGGGTGGTAACAACAACAATGGACCACCTACACCACCTTTCCAAAACCAAAACCCCAACAACAATCAAAGAACACCTCAACAACAAAATCTTCATAGACACAACTCCCTACCCATTAATCTAGATGACCGGAATGTCAATTCCGACCGTCGGGGAAATCGTGATCGCGGCAATCCCGCAAATGAAGACCCATTCTTCAACATCGACGACTTGAGGAATGCAATCCCCGATGATGAACCTTATAGTGTTCCCGGTTATCAATCGCCGGAACATGTGAGTGTTCATACGGAAAATTCGGATGACGGGGGATATTATGATGATAGGGCTAACGATGACGAAGATTGGGGCTATGTGAATAGGGGAAACGTCTACAATGCAAGAAGGTATGATGATGAGGAATTTGGCTATCAAAATGCCAATTACGTTGGGAACGATGAATACGGTTACGGAGGTGGAAGAAATGATGGTTATGGGAACAATCGTCAACCACGAAACAATGACCAACGGAACCGGAATGATGGGTTTTATAATAACAACAACAATGCAAACCCTAACCGGATTCCTCGTTTCGTGGGAGGTGGTAACCCAAGGGATAATAGAAGAGAGGATAGACGAGATGATCGAAGAGGTGAAAGACGGGATAATAGAAGACCGGTCGATCAAGAAGTTAACGGTCCTCATCGTCATCAACGACCTCCACGGGGAGTGAATGATCGTTTTAGGCCGGTTGTCACCGAGAACGACTCACCAATCGTTTGTGAGAGGAGGATGTTTGATTGTAAACCACATTACATCAACATACTTCCTCATTTTAATGGAAGATCTAACGACGAACCGTATACACATTTGACGGAATTTTCTTCGGTTTGCAGCACTATCGGGGGTCACAACTTTGCTTTAGATGAGGTCAAACTTCGACTATTCCAATTTTCACTGAAGGATAAGGCTAAGCAATGGTTCCTCACACTTCCCGCAAATAGTATTCGCACTTGGGGAGAAATGCAACAAGCGTTCCTTGATGAATACTACTCAATGGTGAAGACCGATGATGCTCGTGATGAAATTAGGTCTTTTCGCCAATTATCGGGCGAACCGTTACATGAGGCCTTTACAAGATTTAGAGAAATGATGCGAAGATGCCCTCATCATCAAATCGAGAAGTGGGAATTGGTTAAATGCTTTGTACGGGGTCTAGATGACAATACATGGAACCGACTTGAATCCACAAGTAATGGGACCCTCCTAAGCAACCATGAAGACGATGATTGGGAGTTTTTGGAACGAATGAGCAAGCGTTCGAAAGAGAAAGAATCGGCCGACCGAGCCAAGAAGCATCCCATTTCCCGGTCACTTCCCGATCTTGATTCTAAAGATCGGATTTCTACTTTAGAGCGGGAAATGGCTCGAATGAAGAAGAAAGAAGTGAACGCGGTTCAATTTGAAGTGTGTGACGAATGTGGTGATATTGGGCATAGAGCGGAACAATGTCCAACGGGGTCGGGTGATTACACCGAGGAAGTCAATCAAGTGTATGGGGACCGAAAGCAATATGACATGAACTCCAACACTTACCATCCGGGCTTGAGAAATCACCCTAATTTCCGGTATGGTAATGCTTCAAACCAAATGAACCCGAATTTTCAATCGGGTAACCAAGGAGGTCAAGGTGGGTCTTCGTACAACAATCGTCAAGGTGGTAACCAAGGGGGTTACCAAAGGAATTACAATCAAGGGGGTAACCAAGGGTATCAAAACCGTGAAGGTAATTATCAAAGAGGTTACAACCAAGGCGGAAATGGGAGTAATGCTTCAAACTTTCAAGGTGATGACTCGATCAATTCGAAATTTGATGCTATTATGAATGCTATCAATCATTCAAATCAAGAGATGAAGAGAGAGTTTGAGGTACGAGATAACTCCCATAAGGTGCTAGAGAAGCAAGTGGGGCAACTTGCTCAAGAAATGGCTCAAATTCGCGGAAGTGGAGGAGGACTTCCAAGCGACACCACGGTGAACCCTAAACATCATGGGTCGAACTCGAAAAACACACGTGAGGTACCAATAAATAAAATTTCTTTACGTAGTGGTCGAGTCATAGATAATGGTGTTGAGCCACCACCACCCGAGTTTGTTGAAGGGGTGGTGGAGGATGCTAGTGAAGATGAGAATGAGAATGGTCAAACGGGTCAAAAGAAAAATGATTTGAAAAAGAACAACGATACCCCCGTTGTGACCATCCCCGTCCCCAAGGCTAAGGAAAAGGGTGTGGAGGCTAATACCGCCCCTTATCCCGAAGCATTGAAGGGACCCGTAAAAAAAGTTGTAAACAAAAGAGGTCCACAACAAGAAGAGTTGTTGGAAATTTTTAAACAAGTAAAAATCAATTTACCTCTTTTGGATGCAATTAAACAAGTACCGTCGTATGCTAAGTACTTGAAAGATTTGTGTACCCAAAAACGCACTCACAAATTTCCAAAAAAATTAGATTTAACCGAAAATGTGAGTTCGATTCTTTCGGGTGCACTTCCACCTAAGCTCCAAGATCCGGGTGGGCCTATCATTTCAATTCAAGTAGGCGATTTTAAAATCAACCGGGCACTTCTAGATCTTGGTGCTAGCGTGAGCATTCTACCGGGTAGTTTGTATGACCAATACGAGTTTGGTCCACTTCAGTCGTCTAACACCACCGTGGTGTTAGCCGATTTGACACCTAAACTACCCCGTGGAATTGTTTCGGATGTGATAGTGAAAATCGAGGATTTTTACTATCCGGTGGACTCTCTCGTACTTGATTATGTGGCTAAGGACCCAACCAAGCAACCTACGGTGATTTTGGGTCGACCGCTCTTAGCAACCGCGAATTCTCAAATTGATTGCAAAACGGGAACGGTTGACATGACATTTGGAAACCGAAGGTTGAGGTTGCATGTTTTTTCCGGACTTATGAACCCTCCAGTTGATGATGAATGCTATATGGCGGACGTCGTTGACACGTGTATACCTCTTTGTGACACAGTCGTAGATGGGGAAAACACAATGGAGGATTGTTATATGTTTGACAGGTCACAGGTGGAGATGGATAAGAGCATAGACGAGGAAGTGAGAAGTTTGGAGGTACTTGCGGTTAGAGAGGGAAAACCGACATGGACGCACCAAGTTGAGAGTTTACCGGAGAGCATCGACACCAAGTTGAAGCCGTCATTAGTAGAGCCTCCAGAGGTTGAATTGAAGGTGTTGCCTAAGCATCTCAAATATGCTTATGTTGGTGAAGGCAACACGCTCCCGGTTATTATTGCATCAAATTTAACCGTGGAGCAAGAGGATAAATTGATGGATGTTTTGGTCACTAATCGGGCGGCGATTGGATGGACCATTGCTGATTTGAAGGGTATTAGTCCCTCGGTGGTGATGCACAAAATCATCACGGAAGAGAATGTGACTCCCGTTCGAGATGCACAACGGAGATTAAATCCGAACATGCGGGAGGTAGTGAAGAAGGAGGTGCTGAAATGGCTCGATGCGGGTATCATTTACCCAATCTCGGATAGCCAATGGGTGAGCCCAACACAGACGGTTCCCAAGAAATCGGGTATACAAGTCGTCAAAAATGACGCAGGTGAAGAGGTAGCCACTCGGCCGGTAACCGGGTGGCGAATTTGCATTGACTATAGGAAGTTGAATACCGCAACTTCCAAAGATCATTTCCCTTTACCGTTCATTGATCAAATAGTTGAGAAACTATCGGGGCAAAAATTTTATTGTTTCTTAGATGGCTATTCTGGTTATAACCAAATCGCCATCCATCCGGAAGACCAAGCAAAGACCACGTTTACTTGTCCCTACGGCACTTTCGCATTTAGGCGAATGCCGTTTGGATTATGTAACGCCCCCGCCACCTTCCAAAGGTGTATGATGAGTATCTTTTCAGATATGGTGGGGAAGTCTTTGGAAATCTTCATGGATGATTTCTCAATTTTTGGGTCATCTTTTGAGGCTTGTTTGGATCAACTAGATAAAGTGTTAAGAAGGTGTGTCAAAACTAGTTTGGTCTTAAGTTGGGAAAAGAGCCATTTTATGGTTCAAGAGGGAATAGTGTTGGGACACGTGGTGTCAAGTCGTGGGATAGAGGTTGATCGTGCAAAGGTACAAGTCATATCTACTTTACCGTATCCCACGACCGTTAAAGGTGTTAGGTCATTTCTAGGTCATGCGGGTTTTTACCGGCGGTTTATTAAGGGTTTTAGTGACATAACCAAGCCTTTATGTAACTTGTTGTTAAAAGATCAACCGTTTAATTTTAATGAAAATTGCCAAAATGCTTTTAACAATTTGAAAGAAAAGTTGGTTGAGGCTCCAATCTTGCAATCGCCAAATTGGTCTTTTCCTTTTGAAATTATGTGCGATGCGAGTGATTATGCGGTGGGGGCCGTGTTGGGACAACGGGTCGATAAGAAACCCGTTGCCATATACTACGCGAGTAAGACTCTTTCGGATGCACAATTGAATTACACTACTACCGAAAAAGAGCTACTTGCGGTGGTATATGCATTGGATAAATTTCGGGCATATATATGGGGTAGTAAAGTGATTATTTATTCTGATCACACTGCAGTTAGGTACCTCATGGAGAAGAAAGATGCAAAACCGAGGTTAATCCGATGGGTGTTGTTGCTCCAAGAATTCGATTTGGAGATACGGGACAAAAAGGGTACCGAAAATGTTGTGGCGGACCATTTGTCCCGATTGATGGTTGAAGAGGATCCTACAACTGTAGAGATCAATGAGTCTTTCCCAGATGAGCACATAATGAAATTAGATAAATTGCCATGGTATGCTAACATTGTCAATTATCTTGTTACAGGTGATATGCCGGCACATTGGGATAGACGGAAAAGGCAACACTTCATGTCCCAAATCAAATACTATCGGTTGGAAGAACCGCATTTGTGGAAGGAGTGTGCGGATCAAGTTATACGGAGATGCATTGATGACGAAGAGATTCCAAGCGTGTTGCAGCATCTACACTCATTTGCATGTGGTGGTCACTTTAGTGGTCACAAAACGGGTCATAAAGTGTTAAATAGTGGTCTTTTTTGGCCTACTATCTTCAAAGATGCAAATGAGTTTGCCAAAAATTGCATAGAGTGTCAAAAACTAGGGGGTATTTCAAAAAGGGATGAGATGCCCATGCAACCAATCCTTGTAGTCGACATCTTTGACGTGTGGGGAATTGATTTCATGGGCCCATTCCCCAATTCCTATGGCAATTTATATATTTTGGTGGCCTTTGACTATGTGTCAAAATGGGTCGAAGCAATAGCCACCAAGACAAACGACCATTCCGTAGTGTGTAATTTTGTCCAAACCGGTATTTTCTCAAGGTTTGGGATTCCTCGTGTCATCATAAGTGATGGAGGCTCCCATTTTAAAAATTTTCGGTTTGGAAAACTTCTAAAGCGGTTTGGTGTTGACCATAGAATTGCTACCCCCTATCACCCGCAAACGAGCGGGCAAGTCGAGGTGTCAAATAGGCAAATCAAAGAGATTTTGCAAAAGAACGTGCGGGCGGACCGTAAGGATTGGTCAATTAAATTGAACGATGCTTTATGGGCCTATCGTACGGCACATAAGACACCTATTGGCACTACACCTTACCGGTTGGTTTACGGTAAAAATTGTCATTTACCGGTTGAACTTGTGCATAAATCGTTATGGGCTATCAAAGAGGTTAATGTTCAATATGACGATGCAGGTAAGGAAAGGAAACTTAAGTTATGCGAGTTGGAGGAGCTACGGAAAATGGCATATGAATGCGCGTCCAACTACAAGGATGGAATGAAGAAAGCGCATGATGCCAAGTTGAGAAAGAAAGAGTTCGAGGTTGGCCAAAAGGTGTGGCTTTACAATTCGAAGCTCAAGTTCTTTCCCGGAAAGCTCCGGAGCAAATGGATGGGACCCTATGTGATCACCCGGGTCGGACAATTGGGTGATGTTACCATCGAGGACCCGAAGGACGGGGTACGGCAAACGGTAAATGGTCATCGACTAAAACCGTTTCTCGACGGTAATAAGAAGATAGATGAAAACAAGGAATTGGTGAGCTTTGTGGTAAGCACACCGATTTACGGGGTCGACTAATAAGGACCGGTAACATTTTATGTAAAGTTATGTATAATTTTTAATTGTTTGAGTGCTTTAGATATAATCGTTTTCGTTTCGTACTAACCCCGTTTGATTGTGTGAAGTCCGGATATCCCGAATGAGTTTTGAAGACGTAAGGTATGTTTTTAGACTTCGTTATGTGCATTGAGGACAATACACGATTTTTTTGGGGGGTGGTAGGGCCGTTAACGGTTTTAGCGTTTTGGAAATTTAACTTAAAAAAAAAAAAAAAATCACAAAAAGATTTTTAATAATTTTTAGGAATTTTTATTGTACATAGCCCTTTATTAAAAGTTAATAAAATTCCTCCTTTTCTTAAAAAAAAAAAAAAAAAAAAAAAAAAAAAAAAATTTGAGAAGCCGTCGGCGACGGGCTACTAGCTGTCGGCGACGGGCTTTCAAAACCCCCGTCGGCACATAATCCCCGTATACAGACCCTTAAGCCGTCGCCCAAAAACATGAATTCCATTACCCATCGGCGACGGGTCTTCGTTTGGTCTCCGCATCAGGGTCGTGTATAAGTCATTAAAACCGAACCAAACAACCCTTAAACTCATCTAAACATCACCAAATTCAATATACATCAACTATTTCGACCCACATTCACTTTACATCATACAATCCACCTAAATCTCTGCTCTCTCTCTCCTAATTCACTTACCAACTTCATCTTCTTCCTCATTCTCCACCAAGAACCCTAAATCTTCAAGCTCTCATAACTCTCTCAATTCTCCACCAAATCAACTGATTTTTGAGTCCATCTTGAGTAATTTTTCGAGAGGAACAAAACCCCCAACACGGTTTTCATCAATTCTTGCTAGTTTGCAAGATTTCTGGGCGTGTACTCTAGGGTTTTTGAAAGGGTGTTCATCAAGTTGCTTGCTTTCCATCTTTTCTTAGTTCTTCTTGTCTAACAACATCAAATGTATGGATTCTCCTTAAATTTATGCTTGAATTATTATATGTTAGTGTTTTTCTTCCGAAATTTTAAACTTTTTAGTTTAAGAGTAGGTTGTTTAGACAATGTATGTTGTTCTAGCATGATTTTGAGTAAGATTAGTTGCTTTGGATGGAATTTGAGCATGTTATAACTTTAGTGACGTGATTACACTTGTTATGAACATGATTGAACATGAAGGTGATGTTGAATATATTGTTGAATTTATGAGAAATTATAAGATTAACAAGAAATTGATAAGTTTATGATAAAGTGAGCGACTTTGGAAGTTTAAAGAGGCGATTTTACATTCACTTGTTAATTAAAATGTCAACATCACACATCATGTTCAAAGTTTGAGAAGTTTAGTAAAGGTTTGGGTTTATATTGATGTTTTGCTTGTTTGTGATTGTAGTGATGGCCGGTGGTAAAAGACAAAAGACTACAGGGCAAGCTTCATCATCAGGAGTCGGTTCTTCTTCCGGGTTAATACCGAGGAAGTGGGAGCAATTAAGCTCCGTCGCAGAGGGGGATGCAAGACTGTACAGACAAGATTGGGAGTGGGCAAAGTTTAGGGATAGCAAAAGCGCCGAAGTTTGGGATGAGGAGAAGAGAAAACTTTTATCGGAATATCAAGACCGTAAGTTAGAGGCTAAGTTATGGAAGTGGAAGATGGTGAACAAGGTTAGCACCTCAGTTCCGGAAAGGAGTGTATGTGAAAGAGTGGTGAATGTTGAAGAGCTCAAACAATTTGGAATAACACAAATGTTTGAACGGCAAGGTTGGGAAAGAGTGCTTGATTGGTGCGAAGATAACACTTCGCGGATCTATTTGTCGGAGGTATGTGAATGGCTGTCGACACTGAAGTTTATGAATAAGGATAGCTCTCCTGTGGAATGGAAATTGGTTGGGAAAACAGGCCGGGGGTCAATGACGATGTCTTTCGAAAACATCAACCGCATTGCACGTTTTGATTCTTTGGGGGTGCAAGCATATGACTACCCAAACACGCAACAATTTTTGGATAGTCATGCGAATAATGGTGATCCGGAGCAGATGACCGCGGCTGTTTTACCTTATCATGATGGGGGAGAGGCAAAGAAAAAGCACATGACGATTTAGGGAAAGATTCTCCAAGGGATTAATGTGGAGAACATTTTGGTGAGGTTTGGTGATCGTGGAAGTGTCAAGGCGGGTGATTGTAGGGTGGTGCATTCTTTGATATATGGGACCCCGACACTGTCATGGAGACACATAGTGATGATGAATACGTGGTTTACTCGAGAGTCGTTCCATAGGCGTTTTATTCCATACGCACGCCTCATTAGTGCCATGATTTGTCAACAAAATTGCTTACCTCCGGAATCACTATGGGTAACTAAACCGTTGGAGGAACTCAATAAGGCCTCCATGAAGAAGAACTGGAACATAGAAGTTAAACTCTCGGGGAACAAGTATGTTGTGACCGACAAGTTGGGTCACAAGTATGAGTTCCTTACTTTAGGGGCACCACCGGAATCGGAAGAAGATGAAGAGATGGGGGATGAAGAGGAGGAAGTTGAACCTTCCGGTCCACAAAGACCACGACAAAGATACATGAGGCCGCATAGAGAAATTAATGCAGATGTGGCAGGCTTTGTGACCACTAGACGGGTGCCCTCCTATAAAAATTTTGATCGGGGACAGCAGGAGATATATGATAATGTCTCTGCTTGCATAGGAGAAGGACGGGAATACAATCGAAGAAGGGAAGCTTGGGAGGGATCTCATGGATCCTCAATGCAAGAGTATTGGGCAGCTCAAGAAGCCCAGAGGGAAAGAATGAATCAATTTATGGAAGAGCAACAACTGTTCCAAGCAATGCAAAGGTCACATATGGAACAGTTGGCAAAGAGGCAAGAGGATGAGGAAGCCCGGAGACGGGCATGGGAAGAAGATGAGGTTAGGCGTCAAAATGAAGCAAGGGAATTGGAACGACGCCGTTGGAGTGCTTTGGCTATCTCTCACCAAATGGCGATTAACAACACCAAGATACTCCACGATCAGGAGCGCCATCAAAGAGACCTTCAAGCCGGTCTCCCATACGCCGAACACTCGGGGTGGACTGATTACCCCAATCTTCCTCATCCACTAGGTCCATCCGATCCCACCCCTCATTGGCCCGAGGCAGTCGGTTCTAGCTTTATCCCGATTCCGTACCAACCACCACTTCAAGGGGAGCAGAGTCCCCTCGATAACTATAGGGAGATGTTCGAGTCCCTCACTGGTTATCAATACCAGCCCAACCCGCCAGTGGATCCAAACGAGCGATATCAGCGGTAGAGGTATGGTATGTTTTTGTTGTTGTTGTTGTATATTATTTTGTTTCCGTTATTTTTATTTCTTGTTATTTATTTTTCGACTAGTTAAATGAACGTTGTGGGTGTGTTCCCTATATAACCCTCACGAGACCTCTCGTCCTCCCAAGCTATTGGGGGGTTTAAAAGGGCTTGTTGCATAAGCTAAATGCAACCGTGATTCCTACGAAAGTGAGTTAGGTTTATTGTTGTTGTAAATTATTGTCCACATAAATCGAAGTGAAATAACACATGGTTTGGTAATATGTTTCATAAAAAAGGGTAGAACTAGGTAACTAACAAATTTTGATGGTTGTGAGAAGCATGCTTCTACACAAGGATTAGAATTTGTAGGTACAACATGTTCGCGGGACAACCGTTTTTATGAAGAGGCAAAGGATATATGAGTATCAAGCGACAAAAATCAGGTGCATGTGTTTCCTTTTACTTTGATTCTTAGTTAGGAATAAGTGGATTGTACATTGTATTTTATTTTCCGGGGTGAGATTTTGGGAAGGTTAGACGTGTCACATCCCTTGTGCGTTTTTTTTTTAAACTCTAGTTCTTGCACATTGAGGACAATGTTTGCCTAAAGTGTGGGGATGGGGGAGTAGCAAAAGTTTTCGATTTTGGCCCGTTCATTTAAATTCTATACATTGAGGACAATGTTTACCTCAAGTGTGGGGATGGGGGAAAATTTCAAAAAATTTTCAAAATTTCTTGTTTCAAAAGCGATCTTAAAAACACAAGTAACTAAGTCAACGAGGGATGTCACAACCCATTTGGTCTTTTGTCATGGTCAAGTTCAAATTAATAAGCATAACGGGTATTTAGCGGGTGGTTATTTGGGAATAATTCGCCTAAGGAATTAGCATTTGATGCATATCACATATCATACCCTTATACGTGAGGTTTGAGCCACTTTTACATCATAGATTTACATTTACATGTTTCTTTGTTTGAGTGGACCATTAGTCGCGTATTGTAGAACTTGCAACTTTTGATACGTTTGAGACTATAGACCGAATACAAGCACGAGAATGATTAAGGCATTAGGTAAACCTTTTCTCTTAAAACCATTTATCTATCCTTACCCAAACAAATTCCCTAGTCGCCCATTTTGAGCCTAAACCTTTCGTTTGACCACCCTATAGCCCATAACCCTTAAACCTTTTCTTTTTAAACCCGTGTGATGAAAATTCGATTATAGGAGCTTAAGTTTGTTTAGTTGTTATGATTCATTGAAAAAAAAAAATGTTGCGAAAAAGATTGAAAAAGCTTTGAGAAAAACACAAAAAGAAGTGTTAGTAGTTGTTGAATAAAAGGCTTAAGTTGTTGCCTTATAGTGATGTTTATAGTTTACTTTTGTTTAGAATAGTCTTTTGTAATAAAAATCGAATTTTCATCACTTTAGCCACTCTAAAAATATCCTATTTCCTACCCTTAGCCTAGCCCCGTTACAACCCTTCAAAGACCTTTTGACTTGTGCTTAGTATTCGTGTTCGGTGGTGGAGAATGATTGAGTTGCAAGCCTATGCGGGTACGTGTTCTAATTGGTTTTGAGCGATTAATTGTTGAAGTGCTAATACATTATACATGTTAGCCAATTTTAAGCCGAGTGGAGAGCACATTGTGAGGGATATGCATGAGTTGTTAGTTTTACGGGCGGGTTAATCTTGGATAACCATTATTATATGTGATTATTCACATAACCGGTAAATATGTGAAATTTGTAAAGAGTTTGAACTTTTGTATGACAATAGACCTTAACCTCTGTCTCGGGAATGGGATGTGTATTCGTTGTTCGACCCACGTTAAAGTGAAAAACAGATTTGCTTGAGGGCAAGCAAAAGACAAGTGTGGGGATGTGATACGTGGTTGTAAACCGGTGCTCGTTATTGTTTAACTTGATGTTTTTACGTGAGTTTTAGTTTCGAATAGCCTACTTTTAATCAAGAATGTGTTTTGCAGGTTTGATGGAGTTTAAGGAGTTTTTCGGGAGCTTTACGGGTCACTGGGTCGAAAACCGGAGCACTAGGATGTGTTACGAGTCAACCGGAAGCGTGGGAAGCGAAAAAATAGAAAGTTGCAAACGAGAGCCCGTCGCCGACGGCCTGGGTCCCGTCGGCGACGCCCTCCAGATAAGCCCGTAGGCCAGAAGTTCCCGTATCCAGTTATTTTAACCGTCGGCCAAACATGAAAAATAGGGAACCCGTCGGCGACGGGGTCAGACCCGTCGGCGACGGGCATTGGTTTTCACAAACGCGAAATGCTGATCTTTGGGTGCTGAAGTCGATTTCTATTGGTCAAGGGGCCTCCAATTCGGGGGGTTACACTTATGTTGAGTTTGAATCTTCATCTTGGAGCTATAACATCCATCTTTCACCTACCATACGATCAATCATCAAGAACATCATCACCATCATCCATATACACAATCAAACCCTCCAAAACCCTAATTCCCCATCCATCATCAACATTCATAATCATCATCCAAGAACCCTATTCATCCATCATTCCTTCATCCTACAAGCTTCAAGATGACTCCATCCGCATTCCAAACATCCGGTGATCAAGTTGCATCAACCATGAGCGGCTAATCATCTCGGTTTCACCCCGGTGTAGGTAGTTGTTAATTTTAGGGTTTCAATTTGTTCTTGTTTCATCTTAGTGACAATTTGTATTTGGTTTTTGAAACTTTTGACAATAGTATTACATTTGTTACGAATTCGTGAATTGTCGAACGATGTTAAAAGTTATGACTTTGCGAAACGGTGATATGTAATTGTACGTTGTCGTTGTTAGGATTTACTTGTGTTGATTACAAAGTGTCTTTTTGTCCGTTCTTCGGGGCGTTGATAGCTAGTAGCACCTAAGTCACGGTACACTAAATCCGTTAATCGAATGCATTTGAGTTGAAACTAAAACTTGTAGAAATCCTAGGTTAATAATTACCGAAACCGGGTGTGATTCCTTTTTATCATTATTGTTCTAGTAACCATTTTTCTTGCAATCGTTAATTAGTAGTTGTTAACCATTCGCATCAATTCATTTAGTTAAAAATCATATCTCTCCATTAAACGAAAATACAAAAATACTTTAGCAAGCTTCATAAATTGTGACAATTGTTTTAATTCATTCGAATCCACACACAAACCACATACTCTTCGTGGTTCGACCCCTTACTACCACTAACACATTGTTAAGGGTAATTTGGGTTTATAAATATTATCTTTGACCGGAGCGCGACATTCCGATCAATACTATAGAAACCTGTTGAGGTTTTGGACCAAGAGTCCGCAATACTATAGAAACCTGTTGAGGTTAGGGACCAAGAGTCCACAAGACACAAAAAAGTCATGATTGATCTACTTGAGTATGATAGAATTCATGACATGACCCAGAGATTTCATGGGAACATGAAGACAAATCATGAATCTAAGTGACCATATTGGTTTCACAACTCCCCTGCGACCGATGGCATCGCTTGAATTTCGGGACGAAATTCTTTTAACGTGGGGAGACTGTGACAACCGTCACTTTTCCGTACATTCCGTACACGAAATGAACAGTAATTTGCGCTTAAATGACTGTGCATGATCTGGTTTACCAGACAAATAAATTTCTGAATTCCATACAAGTGAATTCATGCATGATATATACTACAAAATATTGCTTTATGCATAAACGAGAGCGTTGCGTCAAAAAAATACTAAGTAAACTCACCGGTAAGACACTATGTGTCAACGGAACTGCAGAAAGCAGTCAGACAATAAAATTGGAGCCTAGGTGTAGGTCCGACAACAAGAATGCATTAAAACCCAAGAGTACATACAAGGGTTTAATATATACACTCTCCGGAAGCAAAAATAAGCACTAAAAAGCACCCGAAACGCACTTTATGTGCAGAATTTTAATGAATTCAGCTCTAATCAGCTTTTAGACTTGTAAATATTATGCAGAAATTACGTTTTATTATCCAGAATACTTCCCCAAGTGTTGGGAACTGAAAGGATGCAAAAAGGTACTTAAAAGACACTAAAAAGTGTGATTTAGCACTTTAACGAACCGGTGTCTAACCGAACAACCGGATATTGCCCGGAATACCAAAATAATGCTAGAAGCATTGTTTTTATTTTTCTAAGCTAGTTAGGGTCCCCGAACACCCTAACGCACTATATATTACTTAACATACTCAAACCCCTAAATCTAATGCTTAACTTGTAACTAAATTGTGAAACTTGGAATTGAAATGCAACTAGATGCCCCCTCTCCCCATGACCGATTATAGACAAGGGATCCACCTTGTGATTTCTTTTGATTAAATTAAAAGACCTTGTTCCCTTGTATTGAACACAAAAACCAATGGAAAAACCCAAGACATGGATTATAAGTAAGTCTTGTGGGTCATTTTTCATTCATAACAACACACCACATCTTCTCCTTCACCCTCCCTTAGCTCACGGACCAAGCACCCCCTCCCCACACCTCCATTTTCGATCCACACTCATCCATTCTAAGGTGATATTAAGGTGTAAGAAGGTCACTAACGAAGCTCGGTGCAAACGGATCTTGAAGGACCTTCTTCATTTGCTTTTATCCACCTAGTTTTCGCTTTGATTCTTCCCTAGCCTTGAGCTAGTAGTAAGTGCTTCTAAACACTTCCTTGTTCATGATTAAAGTGGTTAATAAGAAGTTTAACGGTTAAAAATCAAGAACACACAAGATCATAACTTAAAGTCTTGAAAGTAAGATGAATATGTTGGATAAAAAGAAACTAGTTGTGTAAATCTTGTGAAACTTGTCTAGTTGAGATTATCTGATGTTGTTTGTCATTAAAAGTGGGATGGATCATCATCTACGCATACTAGATCATGTTCAAGAACATGAACTAGTAGTATGTTAGTGCTAGAGATGTGAAAGAAGATGAACCCTTCCACCCATGAAACATGAACTTGAGTAAAAGTAATTTTTCTTGTAAAATAAGACTCTAAACATGTAGATCTTTAGATCTACAAGTGGTTTGTCGGAAGAACCAAGCAAAAATATTAGTCTTGTTTAAAACCCGGATCTTACATGAACTAAATATATTTTAGTAAATAAACAAGTGTGTAAACACTTGTGTAACAAGGAAGTTCAACAAAGAAATATTTTTGCGAATCTTGACTAGAAGTTGTGAAACTTCAAATTCTTTAAAAATAAAGTTTTTAAGAAACTAAACTTATTTTTAAAGGTAACAAGACTTACTAAATGTGCTAGTAAGTTACTACATACTTTTACAAACTTTCAAGTTCATAAGTTGTGGTATATGCTTGTTTTGACAAGTTTGATAAATAAAGGTTGTTGTTGATTGTTGTTGATATTGTTGTTGAAATTAAAAGAAAATAAACACATGTTTTGAAAACATGGGAAACCTCCATTTTTAGGGGAAACTCTGTGAAATTTTTTATAAATTTTGACACTTAGAAAAATATAAGTTTTTGAGAAACTTATTCCCTAAAAATGTATTTAAAAGTATTACCAAGGTTTCCCTAATTTTTGGTGATAAGAAATGAGGATTTCTTCAAGAATAAAAATGGATATAAGTATGTATATTTTTGATAGAAAAATATATATTATTTGATCTCCAACTTTTGTGCTAAGTGTATATAGTATGTGTTATACGTGCTAGTGTATTAAGACTTAAAAATACACTAAATACTCATGAGAAGTATAAACACAAAATACACATACAACATACAAGATACATAATTCGGGTGCAAAGTGCAAAACACGAGATACTTATATTAATTTTAGAGAAAATAATATAAGTAAGATACTTAGTTAAAAATATAAAATATTTTTAACACAAGAAAATATACACAAAAGAGAGTGACTGTACTTGTGCGACGCAAGTCTAGTGACTAACGTTAAGAAAACGCGTATAGGTTGCGACGTTAATTAAGCAAATCCGGTGAAGTTTACGACGCACAGGAACGCAAAGTTGTGAGTTCATGCTCCCCCTTTTCTTTTAACTGTTTTTGGTTTTATAACTCTCGGGGGTGAAATACATGTTACACATATTACAATTTTTACAAATGGTAAAAATACGAGAAGCACTCTTGGTGAGAACGAGTACCGAGTGCAATATGATTTGAGAATACAAAAGAATACGAGAAGCACTCGTGGTGAGTGCAATATGATGAGCTTTAAGAAAAGCCTAGAAAATACTAGATCATGTGAGCTTAAACTAGATATTGAGATGCCATTAATACTTAATTAGGGACGAGGGTTAGATCTAACGGGTACGGCCGAGCCCCACTCAGGGTCCTTATGTGACCACTTGAGTGCTTCCGTGTCCCAGTCGAGGGAAATCGACACAGTCGAGGTAAATCGACACAGTCGAGGGTAATCGACACAGTCAAGGGAAATTGACGCAGTCGAGGTTAATCGACACAGTTAAAGGAGAAAATACTAATGCTCCCTATGTCCTCATATGCCTTGAAGGAGAATATACTAATGCTCCCTATGTCCTCACGTGCCTTAATGTCCTTGTATAAACAATCATTTAAAACGTGGGGTACACAAGAAAACTTGAATGATACTTGAGTAGGTGGGGTACTCAAGAAACCGGGAATTATACTTGAGTACGTGGGGTACTCAAGAAAGACTTTAATTATACATGACACATACTTTGTTTTCATACAAAGTATAAAAACGTTAAATACAAAAACGCATGAACTCGCTCAACTTTATGTTGATGTTTTCCAAAATTACATGTATTTCAGGTGACAGGATGGATCTTGGGCGCAAGTGTCGTAACTAGAAATAGACTACAAGTTTAGATGTCATCCACTTTTGTTGAATTGTAACCTTGTCAAAGGTCATGTTTTGAAAACTTAAACCACAAGTGTTTGTAATACTCAAATTTTCATGAATGGATGAACATCTTTTTGATCATGTAGTTGTTTATTACGATCGAATGCAATGATAACAAGCTAGTCACACATCATACGCTTCCGCAAAAGACAGGGTGTGACAGTTTGGTATCAGAGCTTCGATTGTAGTGAACTAGGATTCTTTCTCGAGTCTAGACTACAATCACTAGAGTTCTCTCATGAAACCATTTTACAAAAAGGTTTTCATTGCATTCATGAAAGCGCCAAGATCCACAAGTCAGACACTTTTCAAAAAGTGACAAGGCAAGGACATTACTGAGGAATACCTTTAAAATAAGGTGCCAATCAAAGCATAGTCTACACGAGTTAGACTTGCCAAAAACAAAATGACCCCCAAAAACGAGAGTTATACGTAATATAATGCATTAAATTGCTTGATTATGCTAAGTAGCATATATGTTATTGATATACATACATACAAATAAGTGTACGGAATGATTATTGACGTGAATAAGATACTTTCGACTCCGACTCCTATTACTGTACGAGACTCGCACGATGAGGCTACCGACCTCGCGTCCCTTGCAAAGCTCATGGCTGGGAGTGATTACCAAACAAGATGCTGAGCTTGCTTCCGTAGGAGGTGGCTGCTCTTCCCTCTCGATCGTGAAGATGCCTAACTACGGTGATGATGACGAGGCAGAGGCGGCAACCTTGAACGAATTCTCAATCAACGGGACGAGATCCCTACGGCTTATGTGAAGCAAGATTGACGACATACTTGACCAGAAAAGGAAGATGAAGTATTCATCTCGAAGGTGCCCCTCCAACTACTAGGAATTCTCTCTATTCCTATTCCATCTAATCATCGTGCCTATACGCGCGTAACAATAGCGAATGTTAGCGCGTGGACCATCGCAAAGGTCCTTTCCATGACAAAGAGGTATAAGGACAGTAGTGTCCCCTCCTTGATTGATCATCTGCTTGGACGAGAGAAAATTGGGGTAACTGTGCAAGACAATTTATTATTACGGGGGCCCACGTAATAACGACCTGTAGTGCACAGAAATCCTGGTGGACTCTGCGGATCGAGCTAATGAAAACCACACAAAATTAATCTATAGGTGTCCTCACCTTCATCTGGTAGAACAACACATAGATCAGTGCTTTAGCACGTTAGAAAGTAGGAGACCTGTCTTAGCCTACTTCGTGACTGACACTTCTACCTGCATACGAGACGTTTGAGCAAACGACATTTAAGCAAGAGAGGTGGAATAACATTCAAAAAGAATCAGCGACGATACACTCTCTATCACCTCTACACAAAAAAAAAACCCATCAAAGGGGAAATATACGCACCAGTAAAGCTAAACCAATGTAGCAGGAAATAACTAAAATTTGAATGACCAAGGCGATGTAGCCTCGAGTTCATTTCAAACAATAAGCCAAGTTGGCAAGCCTATGTGAAGGCTCAATAGCTGTTTCCTCGCTTATACACTAATTATATATACGTGCGAAATTGGGTGATTACATAATGGCTTATGGTGCTATGTACCTCATAGACAATTGGAATGTTGTCTAACCTACTTCATACCATTTTGGCAGAAGAGAATGCCACCCAGGCGAGACACAAACACCAGTACGTTGCCAAGGACAGAAGCCGAGCTGCAAGAACGCATCTCACAGGCAATTGCGCGACATGAAGTCCTCCGCTCTAAGCACAGCGACGGCACTACGGAAAATAACCCTCCAACTGGCTGCACCTATAAACAATTCCTGGACTGCAAGCCATTGAATTTTGATGGCACAGGAGGTGCCGTTGCATTTGTTCGTTGGGCAGAAAAGACTGACTCCATTCTAAGAATGAGTAACTGTTCGCCCCGACAGAGTGTTACATATATCTCAGGGTTATTCATAGATGGCGCACTCTCCTGGTGGAACCTTCAGGTTCAAACCCTTGGTGCGGATGCTGCTTATGCACTAAGCTGGGACGAGCTCAAGGAAATGATGGGAAAGAAATACTGTTCTAGGACTGAAATCCAGAAGATTGAGGTGGAGTTCTGGAACTTGAAAATGGACGGACCAAAGATTCCTGAATACATCCAACGATTTCACGACTTGTCTAGGGTCGTCCCCTACTTAGTCAAACCGGAATTCAAAAGGGTTGAACGATTCATTTGGGGACTTGCACCTCAGATCAGGAGCATGGTTACAACCTCAAAGCCCTCAACCATTGCAGAGGCTATCGATATGAGTGTCATCCTTACTGAAGAAGCTCTACGTGCGGGAAAATTTTCAGAATCTGAGGATAACAAGAAAGAGACTCATGTGGAGTCATCAGGCAATAAGAAGAGGAAGTCTTCGAATCTAAAGATGAGCACCCAAGTCAACTATGGAAGCTCTAAAACAGGCAAAAGAAAGAAAGTGAACCCGCCGCCTGGAAGGAAAACTGATGGAGCCACTAATAAGGCTGGTGGTAAAATATACTCGGGGACTAAGCCGAGATGCGGGGAATGCACTTTTCACCATGAAGGTAATGTCTAAGGCCTACGTGCGGAAAGTGTGGAAAAGAAGGGCACAAAAAGGATGCCTGTTGGGCGAAGGACCCAGATGGAAGAAATAAGAGAATACCAGGTTGCTACAAATGTGGTGAAGCAGGGCACTTTAGGAAAGATTGCCCTAGGAAGAAACAAGCAAGGAAGGGTTTTCACGATCGAAACTCGTGAGGCACGCCAGGATCCAGATGCGGTTACGGGTAAGTTCCCTATTAACCAACCTAATGCATCTACTTTTAATTAATACTGGCATCAACTTTAACCTTACATGCTTAGAACTTAAGAAACTGCCTGGCCTAGTTTCAAATAAAATAGACGACCCATATTCTTTCGAAATAGGCACATAGAAGGCTAGTTTAAACAGTCGAAGCAATTAAGGACTGCATTTAGGGACTCAGAAGGCCGGAACCTTCTGTTACCATTGACTCGCGGAGTCAGAATATGTTAGTCAGCATGGATCAGAAATCCAAGTATAGAGCCGAAGTCGTTTGATATGAGAAAATCAGACGCTTCTCGCTTGCGAATGATGAAACCCAAATTTCCTGCGATAGGTGCAAGGATGCTAGACCCCACAAGGTGGCAGATCTACGACATCCCTCATTGGTCAAAGAGGCATAGAAACGCCTCCGAGTAGACTACAGAGCCTGAGAACATCCCCGTGACGGAAGAGGTTCCAGGAGCCTTTTCTGAAGATCTGTCAGGAATACCTCCACAACGGCAAGAGAAGTTTAGGATAAATCGTGTGCCAGGAGCAGCACCAGTGCCGAATGACGCCTTACCGACTGGCTTCGTCCGCAAAGCATGAACCTCTGATATAACCGCAAGGGCGGCCGGACAGAGGAAATTAAGGACATAACATCCTTAGATAAGGACTTGAGGAGAAAGTTGACAGTTCCATTGTTGCATAAATACCAGAGAATTGAAAATCAGAATCCTTTGCCAAGGACTGATGACATAAAACAGACAAATCGTAAGATCCTAGTTACCACTCAAGGATCGATTTGAGGACAAGATATCCTCCACGGTGAATACAAAAAGGAAATATCCTTAAAACGACCTTTAGGACTCGCTCCAAGCATTACGAGTTCATTGTCGTATCATTTGGCCTAACACATGCATCGACAATATTCATGGACCTCATGAATCGAACGTGTAAGCCATATCGGGATAAGTCATATACGTATTAACTACATTCTTATATGGCCAACGACCAAGGAAGGTCGTAAGCAACAGCTGCAATTACCTTGCAACTCTTAGAGAAGAGAACAGTTATATGCTGTAATAATGAAAAGCGGATTTCGAATTCGTGAAGTGAAAACTTTAAGGTACGTGATGAATAAGAACGAGATTCACACCAACCCTGCAACCAAGAGCTAGAGTTGCAATGATGTGACGCCTCTCGATAAAATCGCGATTGTACGTCGATGCAACGAGACCACGACCTTGCATACGCGGCACATTGATTAAGGAATCATGAGAAGAGACCTTGAGATAGATACAGTGATTGCGCGCCGCAACTGGACATCATTACCTGCAAGAAAACGTTGCACGATCTTTATTGATCACAAGGGTTGCAACACACCAACGATTGTAAGAACTTGAATATGAACTGAGCTGCTGAACGATGTAGACTGTATGAACACAATACGTGCATGTGTGATAAACTTTAACGAAAAGTCGGAAACTCTCACTTGCCCTTAGTGGAGTCTTCCTACAACAGTATTTATCACACCACCGTCTAAACCGCTTCTTGTAAAGCTTTAGACGGAACATAATGAGTCAATTCCCGTCATGTGGAACGGATACCAGAAATAAACAATCAACTGGCCCGGGATGTCCCAGGAAAACTAGAGGCCAGATCGTTCAGATATGTGGTCATATCACGACAACCCGCAGAATACAGAAAGATAGTGCCGATAAGCGGCAGAAGTCGAAAGAATTTGAGACAAGAAGTATGGCCTTGATGAGAGCCTCGCCTAGAGAAGGCGTAGTGTGAGTTGGAAAACGAAAAGGTTGAATCCCCGGTGCAGGGATCAGAACCATTGTTCACAAGATGAAACTCCCAGAAAAAGATCAGTAGTGATCACGACGCATTCATGTGTCTAGTCTGTAGAGGAGTCTGACTTAAGGAACGGTCATTGTTCCCATAAATAAAATTCACGTCAACAAAGAAAAAAAAAACGACAAGAATTACTATAGAAACCTGTTGAGGTTTTGGACCAAGAGTCCGTGATACTATAGAAACCTGTTGAGGTTTTGGACCAAGAGTCCGCAATACTATAGAAACCTGTTGAGGTTAGGGACCAAGAGTCCACAAGACACAGAAAAGTCATGATTGATCTACTTGAGTATGATAGAATTCATGACATGACCCAGAGATTTCATGGGAACATGAAGACAAATCATGAATCTAAGTGACCATATTGGTTTCACAACTCCCCTGCGACCGATGGCATCGCTTGAATTTCGGGACGAAATTCTTTTAACGGGGGGAGACTGTGACAACCGTCACTTTTCCGTACATTCCGTACACGAAATGAACAGTAATTTGCGCTTAAATGACTGTGCATGATCTGGTTTACCAGACAAATAAATTTCTGAATTCCATACAAGTGAATTCATGCATGATATATACTACAAAATATTGCTTTATGCATAAACGAGAGCGTTGCGTCAAAAAAATACTAAGTAAACTCACCGGTAAGACACTATGTGTCAACGGAACTGCAGAAAGCAGTCAGACAATAAAATTGGAGCCTAGGTGTAGGTCCGACAACAAGAATGCATTAAAACCCAAGAGTACATACAAGGGTTTAATATATACACTCTCCGGAAGTAAAAATAAGCACTAAAAAGCACCCGAAACGCACTTTAAGTGCAGAATTTTAATGAATTCAGCTCTAATCAGCTTTTAGACTTGTAAATATTATGCAGAAATTACGTTTTATTATCCAGAATACTTCCCCAAGTGTTGGGAACTGAAAGGATGCAAAAAGGTACTTAAAAGACACTAAAAAGTGTGATTTAGCACTTTAACGAACCGGTGTCTAACCGAACAACCGGATATTGCCCGGAATACCAAAATAATGCTAGAAGCATTGTTTTTATTTTTCTAAGCTAGTTAGGGTCCCCGAACACCCTAACGCACTATATATTACTTAACATACTCAAACCCCTAAATCTAATGCTTAACTTGTAACTAAATTGTGTAACTTGGAATTGAAATGCAACTAGATGCCCCCTCTCCCCATGACCGATTATAGACAAGGGATCCACCTTGTGATTTCTTTTGATTAAATTAAAAGACCTTGTTCCCTTGTATTGAACACAAAAACCAATGGAAAAACCCAAGACATGGATTATAAGTAAGTCTTGTGGGTCATTTTTCATTCATAACAACACACCACATCTTCTCCTTCACCCTCCCTTAGCTCACGGCCCAAGCACCCCCTCCCCACACCTCCATTTTCGATCCACACTCATCCATTCTAAGGTGATATTAAGGTGTAAGAAGGTCACTAACGAAGCTCGGTGCAAACGGATCTTGAAGGACCTTCTTCATTTGCTTTTATCCACCTAGTTTTCGCTTTGATTCTTCCTTAGCCTTGAGCTAGTAGTAAGTGCTTCTAAACACTTCCTTGTTCATGATTAAAGTGGTTAATAAGAAGTTTAACGGTTAAAAATCAAGAACACACAAGATCATAACTTAAAGTCTTGAAAGTAAGATGAATATGTTGGATAAAAAGAAACTAGTTGTGTAAATCTTGTGAAACTTGTCTAGTTGAGATTATTTGATGTTGTTTGTCATTAAAAGTGGGATGGATCATCATCTACGCATACTAGATCATGTTCAAGAACATGAACTAGTAGTATGTTAGTGCTAGAGATGTGAAAGAAGATGAACCCTTCCACCCATGAAACATGAACTTGAGTAAAAGTAATTTTTCTTGTAAAATAAGACTCTAAACATGTAGATCTAAAGATCTACAAGTGGTTTGTCGGAAGAACCAAGCAAAAATATTAGTCTTGTTTAAAACCCGGATCTTACATGAACTAAATATATTTTAGTAAATAAACAAGTGTGTAAACACTTGTGTAACAAGGAAGTTCAACAAAGAAATATTTTTGCGAATCTTGACTAGAAGTTGTGAAACTTCAAATTCTTTAAAAATAAAGTTTTTAAGAAACTAAACTTATTTTTAAAGGTAACAAGACTTACTAAATGTGCTAGTAAGTTACTACATACTTTTACAAACTTTCAAGTTCATAAGTTGTGGTATATGCTTGTTTTGACAAGTTTGATAAATAAAGGTTGTTGTTGATATTGTTGTTGAAATTAAAAGAAAATAAACACATGTTTTGAAAACATGGGAAACCTCCATTTTTAGGGGAAACTCTGTCAAAATTTTTATAAATTTTGACACTTAGAAAAATATAAGTTTTTGAGAAACTTATTCCCTAAAAATGTATTTAAAAGTATTACCAAGGTTTCCCTAATTTTTGGTGATAAGAAATGAGGATTTCTTCAAGAATAAAAATGGATATAAGTATGTATATTTTTGATAGAAAAATATATATTATTTGATCACCAACTTTTGTGCTAAGTGTATATAGTATGTGTTATACGTGCTAGTGTATTAAGACTTAAAAATACACTAAATACTCATGAGAAGTATAAACACAAAATACACATACAACATACAAGATACATAATTCGGGTGCAAAGTGCAAAACACGAGATACTTATATTAATTTTAGAGAAAATAATATAAGTAAGATACTTAGTTAAAAATATAAAATATTTTTAACACAAGAAAATATACACAAAAGAGAGTGACTGTACTTGTGCGACGCAAGTCTAGTGACTAACGTTAAGAAAACGCGTATAGGTTGCGACGTTAATTAAGCAAATCCGGTGAAGTTTACGACGCACAGGAACGCAAAGTTGTGAGTTCATGCTCCCCCTTTTCTTTTAACTGTTTTTGGTTTTATAACTCTCGGGGGTGAAATACATGTTACACATATTACAATTTTTACAAATGGTAAAAATACGAGAAGCACTCTTGGTGAGAACGAGTACCGAGTGCAATATGATTTGAGAATACAAAAGAATACGAGAAGCACTCGTGGTGAGTGCAATATGATGAGCTTTAAGAAAAGCCTAGAAAATACTAGATCATGTGAGCTTAAACTAGATATTGAGATGCCATTAATACTTAATTAGGGACGAGGGTTAGATCTAACGGGTACGGCCGAGCCCCACTCAGGGTCCTTATGTGACCACTTGAGTGCTTCGGTGTCCCAGTCGAGGGAAATCGACACAGTCGAGGGAAATCGACACAGTCGAGGTAAATCGACACAGTCGAGGGTAATCGACACAGTCAAGGGAAATTGACGCAGTCGAGGTTAATCGACACAGTCGAGGGTAATCGACATAGTTAAAGGAGAAAATACTAATGCTCCCTATGTCCTCACATGCCTTGAAGGAGAATATACTAATGCTCCCTATGTCCTCACGTGCCTTAATGTCCTTGTATAAACAATCATTTAAAACGTGGGGTACACAAGAAAACTTGAATGATACTTGAGTAGGTGGGGTACTCAAGAAACCGGGAATTATACTTGAGTACGTGGGGTACTCAAGAAAGACTTGAATTATACATGACACATACTTTGTTTTCATACAAAGTATAAAAACGTTAAATACAAAAACGCATGAACTCGCTCAACTTTATGTTGATGTTTTCCAAAATTACATGTATTTCAGGTGACAGGATGGATCTTGGGCGCAAGTGTCGTAACTAGAAGTAGACTACAAGTTTAGATGTCATCCACTTTTGTTGAATTGTAACCTTGTCAAAGGTCATGTTTTGAAAACTTAAACCACAAGTGTTTGTAATACTCAAATTTTCATGAATGGATGAACATCTTTTTGATCATGTAGTTGTTTATTACGATCGAATGCAATGATAACAAGCTAGTCACACATCATACGCTTCCGCAAAAGACAGGGTGTGACATTATGATTGTGATATCCAGTATCATGAAGGAAAAGCAAATGTAGTGGCAGATGCTTTAAGCCGAAAGTATCACGAAAAGCCAAAAAGAGTACGTTCTCTTAAATTAAATCTACAAGTAGATTTAAATGATCAAATTAGAGAAGTACAAAAATCAGTAATCAAGGATGATACTGAAAAATTAAAAGGAATTAGAACAAGGAACAGATGGAATTTGGAGATTCCATAAAAAGAGAATGTGGATACCTAAATTAGGAAACCTACGTCATCGTATATTAGAAGAAGCTCATAAGTCAAAGTATACGATGCACCCAGGAAGTGATAAAATGTACCAAGATTTAAGAAAGAATTTCTGGTGGATAGGAATGAAAAAGGACATAGCAGCCTATGTTTCTAAATGTCTAACTTGCTCACAAGTTAAAGCTGAACACCAGAAACCCTCAGGATTGCTACAACAATTAGAAATGCCAGTATGGAAATGGGGATTGATAAAAATGGATTTTGTTACTAAATTACCCAAAACAAAGAAAGGAAATGATACAATCTGGGTGATTGTAGACAGGCTAACCAAGTCAGCTCATTTCCTACCAATGAAGGAAACCTTCAGTATGGAACAATTAGCTAAATTGTATGTAAATGAAATCGTTTCATTACATGGAATACCTTTATCAATTGTTTCTGACAGAGATAGTCGTTTTACCTCTCATTTTTGGTCAAGTTTCCAAAAGGCAATGGGAACCAAGTTAAATCTAAGCACAGCTTATCATCCTCAAACGGACGGACAAAGCGAAAGCACAATTCAGACAATGGAAGACATGCTTAGAGCTTGTGTAATTGATTTCGGAGGTAATTGGGATGATCACTTACCTTTAATAGAATTTTCTTATAATAATAGTTATCACACAAGTATCAATGCTGCACCATTCGAAGCACTTTATGGACGAAAGTGCCGAACCCCAGTCTGTTGGGCAGAAATTGGGGAAAAGCAACTATCTGGACCTGAGATAGTACAAGAAACAACCGACAAGATTATTCAAGTCAAGGAACGACTGATAGCAGCACGTGATCGACAGAAGAGCTACGATGATCACAGACGTAAGCCATTGGAATTTCAAGAAGGAGATAAAGTGTTGTTGAAAGTTTCTCCTTAGAAAGGGGTAGTAAGATTCATCAAACTGGGAAAGCTAAGTCCTAGGTATATTGGACCTTTTGAGATTATTAGAAGAATAGGACCTGTAGCCTATCAGCTACAACTGCCAGAGGAAATGGCAGGAATACATGATGTGTTCCATGTATCTAATCTCAAGAAATGCCTAGCTGATGAATCGCTAATGCTACCTCTTAAGGATATAGAGGTAAATGAAGAACTCAAGTTTGTAGAAAGGCCTATACAGATTGAAGACAGGAAAGTCAAGAATCTCAAACATAAGATATTAGTTCTTGTCAAAGTGAAGTGGGACTCCAAAAGACGACCTGAGTACACATGGGAGCTTGAATCTGAAATACAAAGGAAATATCCACACTTGCTCCAGTAGATCTCGAGAACGAGCTCTAAAACAAGGTGGGGAGGATGTAACAATCCTAAATAAACCGACACCCTCGAATAATTTCCGACACCCTAATATATTTTAAAATATCCCAATATGTCCCAAAATACACCCCATACGAGAAAACGGACCCCGAATACCCTAAATAGTATTAAAAATAATTAAAAATTGAAATTTTGGGCTGAGGCGGGCCGCGTAAACCCCACCCCAAGCCTGACGCGGGCCGCGTCAACTTAAAACATGGCACGACCCTGGGCCGCCACGTGGCCCAACACATGTCGAGTCTAGTTGCTGATCCGGATGGGCTATACGTTGACCTGGAGTCAACGCGGCCGCGTAGGCCCTGCTCTTGTGTTACGCGGGCCACGAGAGAACCAGACTCAGCACCTATATAAGCAGGCCATCGGGTTTCATTCAGAAATCGTTCAAAATCGAAATGTCTCTCCCAATTCTGAATATTAGGCAATATAAGCGGGTGTAATACCCCCCTAAATAGCAAAGTTCTGCTCCGTTGTAAGTATTATAACCCCTGGATACGTATTAGATACGTTGCCCGATTGATCTAGGGTTCCGTAACGGCTGTCGTGGTTCTACCCGACGTAGTCGTTGGAATGCCGTCTCGGGGAGGGTATTACTAATGTTAAAATGGGTTATTATACTAACGCGTGTGCATTTGTATAAATTATAGATTGTCACCAGGAAACCCTTACAGAATATCTAAGATAGCAATGTGAGTAATCTCCTTTTTGTAAACAGTTTTTACAAAACCTTAATTATTTTACAATGCAATTTAGCAGTGATTGAGTCTTTGTAATTCTACAATTACTGCCGGTATGTTGGGGTTTTGTATACAAAATATGAGTAACGTTACCATTGGACGAAGAGTTAGCCAATGTGTAATATGACCCACCAGTCAGGATTGACAGTACTGAATGAGTAATTGGGTAGATATAAACATTGTAATCGCCCTCAATACTGTTTAAATTAAATTAATGTTTCTTGATTAAACTGGGATTCACTCACCAGTATTTCCCACTGACAAATGTTTTTAAAACGCGTTTCAGGTAACACAATGTGAAAGCTAAATAGAAGCCAGCTGGACAGCACTGAAGGCTTGGAAAAGTGGCTATAAAAGTTACCTAAATAAAGAAGGCGTTTTAATTCAAATAAAAATGGGATTTCTCCCTACAAATCAGTTTGTAATAAAAACTTGGGTTTCATCCCATTATGAGTATTTATATAAAATGTGGTGTTTTACTCTGATAACATATTTCCTAACTACGGTCCTGATGAAAAATTCCGCTGCCAAATTAGACAATACGCGATACCACCAAAACTGGCTCGCGGCCGCCCGTTCCCGAGGACTAGGGATCGGGGGTTGCGACAGTTATAATGTAATAAAAGGCTCAGGGACCAATCTTGCCAAGTTTGAAACTAGTTTGGTTGGTCCTATGCTTGGTCGCGCTGTGCGACACCTGACTCCTTTTGCCGTCGCGCCACGCGACGACTTGTTTTCGACAGCCAGACCTGCACAACTGTAGGTTTGCATGGTGTCTTCCCCAATCCAAGTTCCTTGCCTCTCAATTCGAATTCTATGGGACTTTGATGGTTTCTAAAACCACTAGGGACACTTGGACTCATCTGAAAACAACAATAAACACCTGTGATGATCTGGAGATGGCCTCATGCACACTATAAATAGGGGCTTTGGGCTGAACTTCATACTTGCACATTTCACGTTTTTCACTCTCATCACTTGCTCAAGCTTTTGGAGCATTCTCTGGAGCTTCCTAGTCATAAAGGAGACTCCCCTCAGTGCAAGATTCGTGCTAGGACCTTGTGTAAGTGTTCTTAGCCTCTGTAATTCGGTTTTTATATATTTAAAGACCGAAAGTCAAAGATGTCGTAATTACGCTTTGACTTTTAGTTTAAACTTTAACGGTCCAGCCATAGTTCTAAACGAATGTGGCTATGTGTTGGTAATTAAGTAGGTGTTAATCCCTCAAAAGGGCACCTTATAATTATCACGTTTACTTAGTTAATTGTCGGGTCAAAGTAATTAAAACAAAAAGTCAAAGAAGTCAGTTTTTAATTAAATTCATATCTGATAATGTAGAAGCTATAAAATATGTTTTATCACTTTAATAACTTAGTAAATATTATTAGAACATGTCTAGACATGTTCAACCCGACAATTCTGAGTTTAGGCTCGGTTTGTAACCCGACAATTACGTTATTATGCTTAAACTTTGACTATTATGCCCTTATGGTCTAAAAACGAGATTTTTGAATATGTAAGCATGCAAATAACTTTGTGACTGATATATAAACATGTCAAAATTATTTTGACATTATTTTCTGGTCTCAAATTATTGTTATGCAAGATATCGTAAAATTTAACTTTTATATAATTAAATTACGCTTTTGTGCCTAAATCATGTTTAAACGTAAATTTTGGCACCAAACTCATTACCTACTGTTATGATATTATTTTTAGTGATTTTTGGAATGTTGGGTCAGATTATATACTGACCATAACTTAGAGTTCTTGTATAAATTCTATAATTGACGATAATGCCTTTTTTGTTAATAAAATGTGATTTACATATGATTAACATACCAAACCTTTTCCTACTGATTTAATATGAAAAATAAAATATTTTAATCATTCAAGGCTGTTCAAAATCTCATAATCACATAAACATCGCAAATATCATCAATTATTGATTTTTACGCTAATTAGGTGCATAGTATGGTTTAAAACCATATTTAACACTTAAGAATTATTACCTACTTAATTTATGAATAAATTTTAATACTTTTATAGTAGGCATAAGTCATGAACTCAGACTTCCAATTTTGTCCTTAAAAACATATTTGAAATGACCAAAATGCCAATACGGTGCATAGTTTGGCCATAAATGGTAAACCACACATATGTATGATATCCTACTGTTATAACATTATAAAATAAATATTTTTACAGAATGTTTTAGACCAGAACATCAGTTTATGCTTAAACCTCTTTTATAAATCTTAAAATGACCAAAATGCCCTTACGGGACTTAAATTGGTTTTAAAATCTTTTGGGGCATAATTGTTAATATCCTACTGATATCATAACATAATTAAAGCATAATAACTTATAGAACTTGTACATGACTCGTCCGGTTACCCGTTATGCATATACGCATTCGGTACGGTTTATGTAACTAGTTTGCATCAATTAGCCGAAACGGGTCAATTCTTATCATTTTAACTTCAAAATCCAGAATGTATTTAGTTTACCCATTTGATACAAGTCTCCATACTTGTTGGGTCTAAATCACATTCCAATCCGGTCATCGCTTAATCTAGCGTTTCGTACCGTAAACCTTTCTTTAAACTAACCGGTCTAAAGTTTGTAACTTAAATAAGACCCGTTAGTAATCTAATAGGTTAATAAACCTTCGTTCCAGATTAGGAGCCCCGGTAAAAGCTACTTGCACTAGTTTGAATAGATTATACGGCTGAGTAATCAAATCTTACATTTTAAGCTCAGGTAAATACTTTTAACTTATTTTCCCTTATACGGGCTTGGGATACGGTAAAATATTACCGCTTAGTCGGGTGTAAAAACATTTAATCGAATATGGTTATATGGCATAATCCCGTTTTAATAAGTGTTGCTTGATAACAATAAACATGGAGGTTAACGACCGTGTCCTGGATATCCTCGGCTCATTTCATTTGTAAATGGCCACGACTTAAGCACGGGGTGTAGGCATACACCTGACTGTGCGTATGTAAAAATATATACCCATTTGTTGAGGATAACTCGCCGTGGGATTATATTAGTGGTGTGTCGATTAATCTTGTTCGGCTTTTATCCCGACCCTAAATGTTTGACAAACATGTGAATCTGATACAAGATTATCATTATATAATTGTCCCAAGTTATAAAAGAATATTTGTGCCTTGTGCATTTAAATTAATTTTCATAAGTGCTTTCAAAAGAGTCTGTTAATTGTATTTACCAGTATAAACTGACGTATTTTCAAAAAGGCTAAGTGGCAGGTACTACTCGTAATTGGCTGGGAGCTTTTGGGCGTAAATAGTGAATCTTGCAAGTTCGTATGCCTTAAGTCTGTTGAACAAGTTTTGTATTATATTTTAGATCCGCCTGTGGATCCTATCTTACAACCGTCTGTATAATTATTTTATTCGTACTTTACATTTCGGTTTGTAATAGTAATTTCTACCAAGACTTCTGCTGTGCAATAAACTGTGTATAATTGACTATGATGATATCAACTACATCACGATACTCCCCATCGGGCCCACCGGTAATATGTGGAAATATCGGGGTGTGACAGGTTGGTATCAGAGCCAACATTGAGTGAATTAAACACTAGCCTTTTGTGTTTAATTTCAGTGACACAATAGCACATTCCTTGACTTCCGAGTCTAGGCAAACGACCTAGGATTAATCTTAATCTTATTGGTTTATATATTTTTGTTTGTTTTCTTGCTTTGACAGGACTACATTCTATTCATGCCACCAAGAGTCCGCGGAAGAGGAGGACAAGGCAAGGCACCCATGAGGGGAAGACATGATCATGAAGCGGGGCCTTCGCATAGACGAACCCCATCTGCAACTTACAGCTATGACCCACATCCGGATTGGAGGGCTTATCTTGAGCCTGCGAGACGTTCCGTTTCGCTCAGTTCGTCGCCTTCTTACCATAACTCATTTGGACCACATCAAGAAGATGAGCCCCAAGACTCGCATCACTCACACCACTCTTTGTAACGATCGGGTTCTCACCACTCTTTCCAAAACCCCACACCTTACTTTCAAAGTCTTTTTATCCCCGTCGACCAAATTGATGAACCAGTGGGTCATAACCCATTGGGGCCAGCAGATCACTTCCCTGAGTACCAAAATATGGATGTGGACAACGATCCAGATCCCGCCATGCCACCTTCTGGGACGCCTACGCATCCCATCGAAATTTCCAGCGGATCTTCTTTTGCAGGTTCGCCATATCAAGGCCCCGATATATGGGCCGAAAGGTGGAGCACTTATAAGTGGGAGTTTACTCCCCCTTACCACAACTCACCTCCACCACAGCGGACTCCCTCCGAGGACCCACACTTTCAGGTGGTCACACCACCGCCACCGCCAGCACCAGAGCAGCCTCTGCCGCCAGAACCGTCTAGGCGAAGAAGAAGCGCACGGATGTCCGTGCGAGGGGGTTTCTATTTTAGCACCCCCCAAAATTCCAGCAACTATCCTCCCATCTTTGAAGACCCATAAATGGGCGGGCCTTCAAACACTGTTTTTGAAGTCGACTCTGCACCAGCCGCTCCTGCACCACCACCACCCATGGGTTATGAAAACCCAATCCCTGCTTACCCAGATGCAGCTGGGTACAACCCGTTTGAGCCTCAAGCTTACTCGGGTTATAACTATCATGCACCTGTTGTCGACCCATACGTTGAGGCAGCAAATTTTAACGCTCTCTACCCCTCGCCTTTTCCACCCGCGTACCCAACTGGGTACCCTGCTTATGGGTATCAATACCCGCCACCTCCACAACCTCAGCAGCAGCAACTACCTCAACCTCCATTTCAACAACCGCAGCAACAAGAAATTCTCCAAAGGTTTCATGAGGTGGAAAGTAGGGTGGAAGAGCATGATAAGAAGCACAACAGTTTTCTTAAGGGTTTGGCAAACCTCATCAAGGGGAAAAAGAAGAAAGACCGTTGAAAGACCCTTATTTATTGTTATGTAATTTCCTTTTCAATTAAGTCCCTGCGTGGACATTTCATTTAAGTATTTAGTCCCTGCGTGGACTTGCTTTCTTATTTAGTCCCTGCGTGGACAAGTTTATTTGTTTAAAGACCCGTTTAGGGCAATTATTGTAATTCTTAGGACTATTTATGAGAAGTTTCCGTTTGCAATTACATTTGTCATTATACGTATATATATACATTGTATCATCGATTAAACTATCATTTCAATTTATAATTGATCTGCCATTAAATCTCAAAAGATAATCTTAAAGGTATAACCTAGCCTATATATCATTATAGACTAGGCCGTGATGGTAAAGCCTTTTTAAGATGATAAATCCTTGTTAACATCTAAGAACATGTTAGCACTCTTGACAAATGTGGTTCGAGAAAATCACACTAGTCATCCTAATACGTATTCTTCCGGCTTCCTTATCTAGCCAAATGATCTAGAGAATCATGGCTGACATCATCAAATGAGATGATCATATTAAAGCATCCACTATGTGATGCCATTGATTCGCCTTCTGGCCAAACTATTTCAACTACATAACAAACGACAGTAGTAGTCTATGACTCCCTGTCAAGAAAGGTGAAGAATTATGTTCAAACCTTAACACCTCGATCCTATAAGATCATGGCTTATAAATTTAAAACTGTCCTTGTGACAAGGCCTTTTGTGCCACCTGAATACCCTTAATGATTTTATAACTGGGAATAATTATGATGAAAAGTTTAAATAAATCTGATTAACAAATTAACCAATATGGTCTATTTTTTTACCATGGTTAATGAATCACCGAAAATGATGATTCGATAATAGACCACTAAACAAGTTGTTGTCAATTGTTTTATAGCAATCAAGCTTCACCATGGTTGACTCAGAAGAAGTTAATAGTCATCCCAATGAAAGGAATGGCAACACCAGAATGAACGTAACGGGTGCAAATCTGCATGCTTTGATAGACAATTCTGTAACTAAAGCTGTTGGCAGAATGTTCAAAGATTCAACTGCTGCTCGCACTAAGACCCAATCAGTACCTCATACTAAGCCCCCTTCCAAAACACATACATCAAAGAAGGACAATTCTCAGCACTCGTCAAATCCGAAAAGTCAGCCGTCTAAGAAAATAATGTTTGATCAGGAACCACGTTCCAAGACCTGTTCTTATAAATACTTCGTCTCTTGTAAACCAAGGGATTTTACAGGCGAAAAAGGTGCCATAGACTGTATGACATCGCTTGATGAAATGGATACCGTTGTTGATATAAGTGGGTGTGCTGAGCAGGATGTCGTGAAATTCGTATCGCAGTCATTTAAAGGAGAGGCATTGGCTTGGTGGAAGGCATTAGTTCAAGCCATGGGGAAAATTCCACTCTATAACTTGTCGTGGGCAGAGTTTGTGGCACTGATTAAAGAAAACTTTTGTCCTCAGCATGAGGTAGAGAAGATTGAAACTGACTTCTTGACTCTGATCATGAAGAATCTAGATTGCCAAGCATATGTTACGAGTTTCAACACTATGTCCAGACTTGTCCCCTATTTGGTTACACCTGAACCTAAGCGAATACCTAAGCGCATAGCGCGCTTCATTGGAGGCCTAGCCCCTGAAATTAAAGGAAACGTCAAAGCTTCCAGGCCTACCACCTATAGGTCAGTGGTGGATTTGTCTTTATCACTCACGCTTGATGCAGTTTTTAATAAGTCGGGTAAGGCTTCTGATGAGGGAAAAAGAAAGAGGGAATATGAGAGCTCACATCGCTCCGATAAGAAAAAGAAAGGTAATTCTGATTTTAAGAAGAGTTCTGAGTTTAAGAAAAGCTCAAATCAGTCAGGTGACAGACCCGTATGTAAGAACTGCAAGAAACGCCACCCTGGTAAATGCACTATTGATCCAAAAGAGAGACCCTGTGGAATTTGCAAAACAGAGGGTCATGCGACCTGTTATGGTTGTAACGAGAAGGGGCACATCAAGAGCAACTGCCCGGAAAACCCAAAGAAGCCCGAAGAGGCTAAAAAGACCAACGCTCGAGTGTTCCAAATGAATGCCAGAGAGGCAGTGCAGAACGATAATGTTATAACAGGTACTTTCCTCATAAATGATGTTTATGCTAGAGTTTTATTTGATTCTGGTGCAGATAAGTCCTTTGTAGACAATAAATTTAGTAAACTATTAAATCTGCCTATTAAAACTCTAGACATAAAATATGAGGTAGAATTAGCCGATGGTACCTTAGAAACTGCCTCAACAATTTTAGATGGATGTTTCATATCCGTTAGGAACCACTCTTTTCCGTTATCCTTGTTACCAATGAAATTGGCAGGGTTTGATATAGTTATAGGCATGGATTGGTTATCTCTTAACCAATGTTAAATTGGCTGTGATAAGAAGCAAGTTATTATCAAAACCCCTTATGGTGAATTGATTACTATTCAAGGAGATACGCAGTATGGATTGCCTGATCAAGTACCTATGCTTAAGGCATCCAAGTGTTTGAAGAAAGGTTGTGTCATTTACATGGCACAGGTGACAGTGGATGTGCCAAAGCCCAAGATAGAAGA
>JARYGA010057405.1:0-43063 GCA_030545235.1 Helianthus tuberosus
TTGATATTTTCTCCACTCCTCCACCAGACCTGAGCAAAGTCAATACGCAGGTCTGTTTGTCAGTTTCCCACTTTTGTATTTTTGAGCCTGGTGGGTTTCTTGGGAGATGTTTATTTGCAGAAGTATTTGGAGAGGCTGGCCTATTCATGACTGGCTGAGCAGCGGTTGCAGATTGTTCCAATTCAAGATCTTCCTTTATCATTACTTCTGTGCCAGCTTTTACAATAGCATCTCCGGCTAAAAGATCTTGAATTGTTTCCATGCTAAACTGGTTTTTGCTCCTTCTTTTGTAGATGGCAGCACCAACTGGAGCAGTGGTTCTTTTGACTTGCAGCTTTGGTGGTCTTTTTGAAACCGCTGCTTTGGAATAGTCAGGCTTTTGTGGAACTCTTGGATCTTTCTTTCTAAGTTCCTCTAATCTTTTATAGGTTGCCCTGACTCTATCTTCTCCCCACTTTGTCACTGAGTTCTTAGACCCATAATCAGCTATAATCAGCTCCTCTTTCATTCTCCTCAGCTCTACCATCTTTTCAGCTTCAAATTGTTGGAATTTTTCAGGAGGAGTCTGTTTGACCTTATTTTTGATCATGTCTTGAATCCTGGCTGCTTCTTTTTCAAGCTCAGGAATGGTCCAGTTCTTGTACATGTGTTTCTCCCCCTTGTATTTCTTGTAGGTCATGATGTTTTCAATGTAGTCTTTTCTTAAGGACTCATCTGCCCTTTCTGAAATTTTCTGACATACATTTTTAGCAAAACGCTCCATAGCAATGACCTGTGAGAGTAAAAACTGATAGTTTTGTTGAAATTCTCTATCAGATTTCCCTTTTCTGTTTTTGATTGCAATATCCTCTGCTTGTTTGGCTTTGAGCTTCAAATAGTCTTCAATGTTGTTAGGCCTGGGATAATTTGCAATTGATGGCAAACTCCTTTTGGCTGGGTCATCTTCATAATAAAATGATTTGATTTCTTCTCTTACTGCAATGAGTTCCAGAGGAAATGAGACACCAGCAGGAGGTAGTGGTTTTACAATTTGAGCTGAAGAGGAAGGTATGGGTTTAGGAATAGTGACAAGTGATAGGGATTTTGAAGATGTTGGTGATGGAGGTGTGTCATCATCTTTTAAAATTAGCCTTCTCCTTTTTGGTTTAGGAGAGACTGATGATGTTTTGAATGGAATAGTGGTTGTAGATGTAGCGGCAGTGGATTGTGATTGACTGACAGCTGTTGAAACAACTGGTGTTTCAACCACTGTTGTCATTACAACAGATGTTATAACATCTGCTGTCTTCTGCTGTATGTCAGCAGGTGTTGTTTTTGGTGGTGATGATGGTAACGCGGTGGATGTTGTGTGTGTTGAAGTGGTGTGTGTTGATGGAACAACTGTTTTGCAAGCAGTAGTTTTTGTAACTCCTGTTGCATCAGCTGTTTTGTATGATGGTTTTTTATCAGACTTTGAACGTCTGATAGGAATGGATTTGGGTTGCCTTACTTTTCTAGTAGGCCTCTTCTTTTCCTCAACAGGATTTTCATGATCCCTTGACCCAGAAGTACCCTGATCTGGATGATCCATTCTTTCCACCCTGGCTTTTCTTTTGGCCTTTCTATCCCTTTTTACACTTGCAGCTGCTTCTGCTAGTGCATTTGTTGTCACATCAATTTTCTTGCTACCATCTGGCAAAGGGATCTTTTTGGTCATGTTGAATTTTCTGGTTCAAGATAGAGACCATCCTCTATACCCTTCCTTTTCCACTCCTGAATTTTCTCCCCCTTTTTGGCATTATCTTCTGGGAGTTGATAAATGTAGCGGACGTTTGGAGGAACAGTGCCAGTGGTGTGTAAGATCTGAGTTTTGAGAGCCTTTAAATCAGCCTGAGTGTTCTTGAACCTTGACTCCATTGCATTTCTCAGCTGTTGTACATGTTTTTCATGTTGCTGATCTGCTAACTGTGCTTGTTGTTGGAGAAAAGATTGGAATATATTCCAGAGCTCATTTGTAGCAGGTGCCCTTTGTGGAGCAAGTGCTTGAGGTGGAACAGCAGTTGATTGTACCTTCTGAACTTGTAACACCTGTTGTAGCATGTCTTTGAGTTCTGCAACAGAGTTATCAAGCTTTGCAATACGATCCGTCAATTTCTGGTACTTTAAACCATCACCCAAGTTAATGGGATCATCTGATTTCCCACTAGCAGTGGTTTTATCAGTGGTAGATGTAGGGAATATACTCCAAACATTAACCACTGATGCCCCTTTGTCTTGGTACTGGGGTCTTCTTCCGTCAACACTTGACAACCTTTTGATGTTGCCAGTAGGATAAATAAATCCACTGGTAGTTGGCAGAGGTGCTATAAAAGGAATTGCCTCCAAGGAAGTCTTATGAATGTAACCACTGTCCAAATGTAACCCAGTGGGTGTAACAGTTGTAGTGGCTGCTTCGCTTGGAATACCACCAAGAGTTACTTGTAACTCAAGGGGTGTAACCTCCTCAGGTTGTGTTGGTGGGTTAGCAAAGATTGATACATCAGACCCAGTCAGTTGTTGAGGTATATTCTCATTAATAGGTGATTGAGAAGGACTGGATAATGCCTGGTTCAAATCAATTGCATCCAACAGTGGTTTTATTGGTGAGGGAAATGTGGATGTGATGGTTGGTGTAGAAATAGGATGTGTCCCGGGCATTGTACTGTGGATGATAGAAACGAGTGTTTCCAGAGCATCATGATGTGGAGACCCTATTTGTACAACCTGTTCTTTTTGTGAAGAAACAGGAGGAGTTTCGGTTATGGTTTGAGATATTTGTACCAACTGCTGTGAGGAAGTAGCAGCAGTGGTTTCTTGTGACTTTTGTGTTGTCACTGGCAGGAGCTCTGGTATCTCATCCTCCAGAGATGCCTTTTTGAGGGGTTTGGGGGATTTTTGTGTTTTTCTTTTTGATGGCTTTTTGGTGATTTTAGGTGTGGGTTTCAAAACAGTTGTGCTGCTGCTTTGATCACCTTGAGCAGTGGGCTCAGCAGCAGATACCTGAGGAGCAGTTGTAACTGCTAAAATCTACTCAGGCACCTCTGCTTGTGTTTTGCAAGGTGCTAACATCCTTGAAAAAGTTTCAGTAGTTAAACTGTTTATTTGAGTAGGATCACCCTGGTTTATTACAGCTAAATCATTCTTACTGAATTTCTTTGAAAAATAGTAACTTAAAAACCTTGGAAACAGTAAGAATGATTTTGTTTCAACATTATTAACCAAATCTTTAAAAATTTCCCGAGAATAGTTAAAATTTTCTCCTTGAAGAATAGCATAACCCAGATTTTGAATCTTTAAAGGGATTTCATTAAAAGAAGTGGTTTTGTTTGAAACACATAATAGGAGGGTATGAAATAAAAATCTGGCTGCAGAAGGAAAATAACCTTTTTCTAAGGTAATTTTCTTCATCATTATGGATTCATAGCCTCTCTCAATGAAGTCAGTTTGCAACTCGTTTTTAGTGAAAGAGATTTTACCTTCTTGATCATCGAGTTGAAAGACCTCTGAAATGGATTGTGGCGTGATTTGGACAGCTTTACCCTTTATAGAAGAGTTTATGGTGGTTGTAGTGTCTCCTTGTTTTTCAAGGGTTGCATTCTTCCAAAACTCCCTTTGGGTCGCCAAATAGATTGGTGCATCGGCGATGAACAAAGTTTTATACTTTGATTTTGCCATGATGTCAATGATGAAATCGAACACGTTGGTGGTTCCTGGTTTTGTGAGAAGACCCAGGAGATTGTGAGATGATTTATGTGGAATTTCAGTGGAGATTGCCTTTTGGGAGGCTGTGTTCGAGGATGATTTGGATGAGGGTTTTGAAGATTTCTTTGATTTTGTCATTTTGAGGATGATTGATCGAAGAAATTTGTGAAGAAATGTGAAGAAAAACTGCTTTGAGAAGAGAATTTTTAAGAATTCAATTCGACAGTAAAACCCTATTTTGGTGGTGAGTGAGGATTTTTATAGGGAAGAAAGTGAATGCTGAGGTGGCAACCGTTACAAAAGGTCTGACCAATATGTACTGTCCACGTGACAACCCCTGTTGAAAGTGAAGGACAGTACTTTTGTTGAAAGTGACTGATGAAGGCAGTGGTATGAAAGCAGTGGATGATTTTTACTATCAGTGGATAGCATATCAGTGGATAAGACACTGCTTTTGAACAACAGAGTTTATCAAAATAATGAGAGAGCAGGGGTTGACTTTCAGCAGTGGACAGACTTTTGAAGTATAGCAGACTTTTGAACAATCAGTGGTTAATGGCAGACTTTTAAGGACTTAATGAAAAAATTTCATTTTTAACTATTTTTAAGGATGGAGTTTTGATTTTCTGAAAACATTTTGTTGCATTTATTCATAGAAAAACAAGATGTTGATTGTTATTCCATGTTCAGCATCCCAATCCTAGAGACCAAACTTTCAAAAGTGGCTGTATCAAGTGCTTTTGTGAGCACATCAGCCAGCTGGTCTTTAGTTGGGACATGATGCAGAGAAATCAAACCTTTTTCATAGCAGTCCCTCACAAAGTGATGTCTGATGTCGATATGTTTGGTGGTTGAGTGGGAAACTGGATTTTTGATGATATTTTCTGCTGCCTGACTGTCCAACATGAGTGGTGTCTTTAAGGCAGTGATACCAAAATCCAGCAACTGATTTTGAAGCCACAGGAGTTGGGCTGTACAGCTTGCAGCAGCAATGTATTCAGCTTCAGCAGTGGATGTTGAAACAGCTGCTTGCTTTTTGCTTTGCCAAGAAACTAAGCAGTCACCTAGAAACTGGCACCCTCCTGATGTGGACTTCCTTGTGGTGTGACATCCAGCAAAGTCACTGTCTGAGAAACCTGAAAGCTTGATGTTCCCATTAGCTGGATACCAGATACCAAGTGTGGGAGCACCTTTTATGTATCTGAAGATCCTTTTTACAGCAATGAGATTTGATTTTCTGGGAGCTGATTGACTTCTTGCACAGACACATGTTGCAAACATGATGTCTGGTCTAGATGCAGTTAGGTACAATAGAGACCCAATCATGCTTCTGTAAAGTGTTTGGTCAATCAGCTCATCTTTTTCATCAGACATGACCAGCTTATTTGTTGCCATGGGTGTGCTGCATGGTTTACAATCATTCATATCAAATTTGGTTAAAAGTTCTTTAGCATATTTGCTTTGATGAATGAAAGTTCCATTTTGCATTTGCTGTACTTGGAGACCAAGAAAGCATTGCAGCTCACCCATTGCACTCATTTCAAACTCAGCTGTCATGAGTTCTCTAAACTCTTCACACATTGAGTTACATGTGCTTCCAAAAATAATGTCATCCACATAAATCTGGACAATCATTAAATCCTTCCCTCTCCATTTTAAAAACAGTGTTTTATCAATGGTACCTCTTTTGAAACCATTTGAGAGTAGGAAGTTGGAAAGAGTTTCATACCAGGCCCTTGGTGCTTGTTTCAAGCCATACAAGGCTTTGTTTAGCCTGTAGACATGATCTGGATAAAATGGATCCTCAAAACCTGGAGGTTGACAAACATACACCTCTTCTTGAATTGTACCATAGAGGAAAGCACTTTTGATATCCATTTGAAACACCTTCATATTGTGGTTGACAGCAAAGGCCAGGAACAGTCTAATTGCTTCTAATCTTGCAACAGGGGTAAATGTTTCATCATAATCAATCCCCTCTTCCTGTCTGTAACCTTGAACCACAAGCCTGGCTTTATTCTTGACAACAATACCCCTTTCATCAGTTTTGTTCTTGAAGACCCACTTTGTGCCAATGGGACTAACCTCTTCTGGCAGTGGTACAAGCTCCCATACTTGTTGTCTTTTAAACTGTTGGAGCTCCTCTTGCATGGCTTCTACCCAGCTGTTGTCTTTCAGTGCCTCTTGGTACTTGACTGGCTGATGGAGTGATAGAAAACCAGCAAAAAGACAAATGTTTTGGGTTTGGCTTCTTGTGAGCACCCCTTCATTTATGTTGCCAATGATTTGATCAGGTGGATGAGATCTCAAGAAGATTAAATCTCCTTGGTATGGTATGATGGCATTGGTTTGTGAAGGCTGCAAATGTGTATCATCTGAGCTAACCACTGCTGGGGACTTTGATGATCCAGCAGTGGTTTCAAAAGGTGGTGGAATAGGAGGTAATGAGGTGGACAACTGCTGGCTTTTATCCACTGTTTGAGGACTTTTGTCAGCAGTGTTTGAGGATGTGGAAGCAGTGGTTGATGGGCTACTTTGGTCAACAATTGTTGAGGTAGCAGTGGTAGAGCTTTGACAACTGTTTTGAACAGCTGATGCTTTTCCCTTTGTGGCAGACCTTTGAGGGATGATGATTTCATACCCATAGTCTGGTGTTGTATCCTCTGATGGACCTGCACTGTTAGTCTTGACAGCAGTATTTTCAAAAGTGAATTTTTCAAGATCAAATAGATCTGCAGGGTTTGCTGGGATTTTCATTGATGAAAGTTCATTGAACTTAACATTCAAAGTCTCCTCCACTGCCTTGGTCCGTGTATTAAATACTTTGTAGGCCTTGGCAGTGGTTGAGTATCCCAGATGATAACCACAATCAATTTTGGCTGCAAATTTTGAAATGGAATCTTTTAAGTTCAAAATAAAGCATGGGCAGCCAAACACTTTGAAATATGAGATCAGTGGTTTAATTTTATACAGAATTTCATAGGCAGTCTTTTTGTGCCTGGGGTTTATTAAAACTCTGTTCTGAACATAGCAAGCAGTGTTTACTGCCTCTGCCCAGAAAGTTAAAGGCAAACCTGAATCTGCAAGCATGGTTCTGGCAGCCTCAATCAGAGTTCTGTTCTTCCTTTCCACTACACCATTCTGCTCTGGTGTTCTTGGGATGCTGTACTGCCTTACAATCCCTTTCTTCACACAGAAGGCATCCAACTCCCTATTTTTGAATTCTGTGCCATTGTCACTCCTGAAGCTTTTTACTGGAAGGTCAAATTGCTTTTCAACCTGTATTACAAAGTCTTGCAAAATGCCTGCAGTTTCATCTTTTGAGTGCAAAAAGAAAGTCCATGTGAACCTAGAAAAGTCATCAACAATAACCAAACAATATCTTTTCTTTTTAAGGCTCATGACTTGAACTGGGCCAAACAAATCCATGTGTAGCATTTGCAAACACTGGGTTGTTTTGGACTCTTCAATGGACTTATAAGAACTTTTATGTTGTTTTCCTTTTAAACAGGAAATGCAATGTTCAGGACATGAAAACAATTTTTGTGGTAGGCCTCTCACCAAACCATTTTTTGAAATTTCTGTGATTGTCTTAAGATTTGTGTGTCCCAGCCTTCTGTGCCAAAGTTCTGTCTCTTTGTTAGAGGCAGCTGAGAACAGACAGGCATCAGCTCTGGGACACTCTTTTGACATGTCAACAACATAAACATTGCCACTTCTTTGAGCAACAAGTTTAGTTTGACCAGTTTTAATTATTGCTTCAATCTTTTTGACCATTTCTGGTCCAACAATCCTACAACAGTCTTTTGTGAAGAATGACCCAAATCCCTTGTCACTCATTTGGGACACACTCAGAAGGTTGAATTTTAGATTGTCTATTAGATTGACATTTTCAAATTTTACATTTCCAGATTGCACTGTACCAGACCCCAGAACCTTCCCTTTACTATTATTCCCAAAGGATATATCACCCCCACCATGGATTTTAAAGTCTTTGAGGAGGGCTTTACATCCTGTCATGTGCCTGGAGCCTCCACTATCTACATACCAAAGACTATCAAAGCATGCAGAAGCTCCCTGCACATGAAGTAAAAAGATTAGTTCATTAAGGTCTCCAAAGCCAACAAGGCTTTGGATGGGGTCTCAACAGTGTCTGGGATGGATGCAAGATGATGAACAGTGGTTAGGTCAGGGGTTTGAACTGTTTTAGGACAATGTTTCTCTAACCACTGTTGTGGGTCCTGACCAATCATCTGCTGGTAACCAAAAGGATGCTTGTTCACTTTGGGTTTAGAGGGCCTTTTGTAGGCCTCATAAACGTGAGGAATCCTTTGGTAAGACTGTTTTTCTCTGCCTTTTCTGAACTGATTGGCAGGGGGTGCATCAGTAACCTGAACATCTCTTTTGACAGATGTTTGGTTCAGCTGTTTTGTAACAGCTGTTTGTACTGGCACAAACAGTGGTTGTTTCTTGGTGAATTTGACAGATGTTGATGATGATGATGGACTCAAGGACGTTTTAGCAATGTACTCATTCTTTTTCACATCAAAGTTTTTGAGGTACACACATGCTTGAGTTTTGTGGTTTGTTTTCCCACAGACAATGCAGCTTTCTGCTGAAACAATGACACTTGTTTTGTTTAGATCATAAGCTTTTAAGTGGAAACAGTCTTTTGTTAGATGATTCCTTTTCTCACAGAATTCACAAAACAAGTTATCAATTTTTTCTTTCTTCTTTCTCTTTTCAGATTCCTTTGCAGCAGAGGTTTTAACCACTGCTGGGATATCTTTGAGAGGTATGACTTTAGCTTTTGGAGCTTTAGCACCATCAATTGATGTAAAGTCCATTGGCTTGAAATTTTCAAGAATATCACACTCATCAGACCATTTTGGTTTAAACTGATGATCTTCAAGCTCCTTGAAAGTGGAGGAACCCATTGGTCTGTTAAGTGTGATTTTGTTACCAAGTTTGTCAATGATTTTCACTTCTTGGCCATTCTTGTTTGTGGGGATAAGCTCAGTAGCTTCATCAGTGGTTTGAACAGAGTTTTCAAAAGCAGTGTTTTCATCATCATATTTTCTATACCCAACCCCAAACTTCACATTACTTTTTCGATGTTTTTCAAGCATAACCTCATATCCTTTGCAGGATTCCACCCATCTTTCACAAGTAATCTGGGCAGACTCCAACTCCTTTTTGCAAACTTGGTATTTTTCTACCATAGTTTGAAGTTGGGTTTTGGTTATACTTTGCTCTTCTTTTAAACAGCTGATTTCTATTTCCTTTTCAGTCAATTTGTTTTTAAGTTCTTTTAAAGAGCTTTCAAATTTGACCTCATCAGTTAAGATTTTATCCCGAAGGTTTTCATTCACCTCTTTGATGTTAGCAAAAGCAATTATGCAATTGTCTGAACACAGTTTTTCAAGAACTTGAGGAGATACCTTGGCAGCTGCCATCATTGCACAATCACATTGATGATCTTCATCATCATCATCAGCTCTTACCTTCTTTTCACCAGCCTTTTCTTCTTTCTCTTCTTCTTTGTCCTCTATGGACCATGGATCTGTCATTGGTTCAATCAGAGTACCTGAACTTTCTTCCAACAGTACTTCACCAGCCACAGCAGTAACCACTGCTTCAATCACCTCTTCCACTGTTTCAAAGCACTGCTGTTCCTCCTCAGCTTCAACCCCCTCCTGTATTGACTCTAGCGCCATCAAACAAAACTCATCATGTGAAGAATCATTAGAAGCATAGAGTGCAAAATTTTCATCACAAAGATCATCAGGCATACTGCTCCAGTCAACAAACCCTTGAGTGAAAAAACTTTGTTGATCTGGTTGTGCTGCTGCTGGAGCAGTGGTTTGAGGTGCAACAGGTTGCACTTGTACCTGTGGAACAGGGGTTTGAACGTATTGGATTTGTGGAACAGTAGTTTGGACATAATGTACTGGCACAGGGGCAGCAGCATAGTGAGTAATGTTCACTTGAGCTGCTGGGGCATATTGGGCATAGTGCACAGTGTTTTGGTTTTGAGGTCTAGGATTTGAGCTAGGATGAGTAATTATGGGACCAGTATTTTGACTCCTACATTCCCTAGCGAAATGTCCCAACCTATTACACTTGTAGCACTTGATTTTCGATTTATCCAACCCAACCCTTAGATTCCCATGCAAACCTGGGAATTTTCTCCCTGTTCTTTTGTAGAACTTGCTAGTTCTAACACTTAGCAAAGCCAGTTGGTGCAGGATGTCCATTTCCTCTAAATCAGTGGGATCAAAATGTTGCAAATCATTTAGTTCAAAGCTTAAATTATCTGACATCTGGTTTTCGTTTGCAGTGAATGCATAACTTGCAGAGTGAGGATCAGGGTTGTTAAAATTTGCAACAGCAGTTATGTCAATGAAGTGATCATAACCCTGGTCCTTACCACTGCTCCCAGATTCTTCTTGACCCAGAAGAGCAGTATTACCGAATGTGTAATCATCAACGGCTTTTCCTGACTCTTGTAACTTCCTTTTCTGGTTCAACTCCCTTTCGTAGGTCAGGAGTCGACCATGGAGTTGGGTCAAGGTCAGATCCTTGAACTCAGGTGAATTTCTGGTGACAAAGGCTATAGTGTCCCATTTTTCGGGCAGTGACCTGAGGAACCTGCTATTTTGAGTCGAGTTTGTAAAGGTAGTATTAACAAGCCTCAGTTCACTGATGAGACAACTAAACCGCTCAAATTGTTGAGTCAGTGATTCACCTCTAACATGACAAAATGTTTCATACTGTTGGTTCAAGATTTCCCTATTGTTTTCTATGACTTCTTCAGAACCTCCAAACTGTTCCTTAAGTGCGTCCCACAATTCTTTGGCACTGTTACAGTGTAACAGTCCAGCATATATTTCATTGGGCAGCGCTGATGCTATGATGCTAAACGCTTTAGCATCTAGTTCGATCTTTTGAAAATCAGTTTCGGTGTAATTTTCAACTGGTTTTGGAACGAACTTTTTAGCATCTTCAGCGCTTGGCACTGAAGGAACATGAGGACCAAAGGTGACAGACCTCCAACAACCTGTGCTTTGTTGAGCAAGGATGTGACCCATCCTCCTCTGCCAGATGTTGTACTCATTTCTTTTTAGCATAGGTGGTTTAAAAAGTGAGCCGATGTTGTTTTTATCATCCTGAGATTGTGACGTCATTCTTGTTGTTTTACAGACACTGAGAAATCAACTTTAATGGTGATTAATCCTTGCTCTGTTTTTCAACGGACGAACAAACGATCAGTATCAACTGTTATGAGCTGAACTATTTACGTCAAAATGATTGTTAAATCAAATTTGACTGTCCAGGCTCTGATACCAATTGTTGGATCTGAGTTTCTTTTTGATTGTATTTTCGTTTGTAATTAAGATGGAAATGAAAGAGTTGTGCAGCGGAAATAAGATGAAAGCAAACTTTGCATACAATCAAACGAGAGTAATACTTTTATCAAACATCTTTTCACAAAGAACCGAATGATTGAATTTGTTTCAACAACGATCACAATGATTGATGTAACAATGCAAACTCCCCCTCAGCCAGAGCTCAGTAGTTTGTTCGTGCAAAGAAGACGATGTGATCAAAAGAGCTAATAGAACAGTACAAAGTACTGAACTATTTATAGGCACTTGCAAACCGCTGAGCATCTTAGCTGACGTCACCATGAAAGTGACATCTAACCTCCTAACAAACTCTAACTACTGATCTATAAACACTGATGTACTAAACTACTGTTATTACATTACATTACATAAAAGACACTTAAACTGCTGCTGCATCCTTCCACTGCTGTGAACCCAGCAGTGCTTGTCCGGATCAGCAGTACTTGACCCAAGGCAGTAGATTGAGTCAACAGAGCTTTGGTCTTCCATCAGTTTTTGACATTTGTCAGTAGATATAAAGCAGCAGTTGTAGGTCAGCACTTAGTATGATCAGCAGATAGGAGGTCAGCAGATATGAAACCACTTTCAAGGGGAGAGATTAGCATGAACCAACTGTAAACGTCTGCTTATTCTGGATCCACTGCTTTGATCCAGTTTTGGCTTTACATTATCTGTTCCTCTGATAGGGTTCAATCCCAACAACTTGGGATAATTATTTAAATATAATACTTGTAAACGAATTACATGTTTCTTATGTGTTCAGTAGCCCGATCCGTAGACCGGGTCAAAGATCAATAGACACACCACTTTATTTAATGAGACACTGACAGGTGTACGCCTACACCTGAGTGCTAAGGTCGTGGCCATTTCGTGAAATAATGCCAGGGATATCCGGGACACGGTCATTAACCCCCCAAAGGCTTTAAGCAAACAAAACATTTCAAAACGTAGCATATCAATGATTTAATCTCTATTCGATTAAAGATTCAATGCCGGACCAAGCGGTATTTTATATACCGTACCCCAAGCCCGTATAGGGAAAATAAGTTAAAAGTATTTACCTGAGCAAGTATAGTTCTAAATCAGTGAGTGCAAGTATCTTTTAATGGTTCTCCTAATCTGGAACGAAGGTTTATAATAACCTATTAGAATCCTAACGGGTCTTTAGTTAAGCTCAAGCTTAGACCGGTTAGTTTTAAAGATACGGTTCATACGCACGATTAAGCGAAGACCGGATAGAATGTGATTTAGACCTGACAAGTTTGAAGACTTGTTTAATATGGGTATATTATACACATTCTGTATTTTGAAACAAAACCGATAAGGTTTGACCCGTTTCGGCTAATTTATGTAAACTAGTTACATAAACCGAACCGAACGCGCATGAAGCGTAACGGGTATCCGTAAGAGTCCTAAACAGGTTTCCTAAGTTAACATGCCTTAAATAAGTTGTGATATCAGCAGGATATCACCCATGACGCCCCAAACGAGTTTAATCACTTAATAAGCCCCGTAGGGGTATTTTGGTCATTTTAAAGATTATAAAAGGGTTTAATTAGACACCTGTGATCTGGGTCTGAGTTGATCAGTAAAATAGCTTATTTTAACAGGTTATAACCTTTGGTAATAAGTCTTATATACTAAAATAGTTTTAAACCCAAACTATGCGTTAAATACGCGTATAAAGTCGTTTTAAGCGATGTACGGGTTAAAATATGATTCTGAGTTTTCTGATCAAATAATCAGGCTCAAAATACTCCATTTATTATTTAAAATCAATAGCAATTGGATTGGCGTTAAAAGGATTTGTAAAACTCATTTTATGGCCGAAAAGGGTATTTTTGGTATTAACCGAATCAAGGCGATAAACCTAGCTTATGATCAGTTTAAAAATAATTAAAAATCTTTAAAAATCCCAAAATATTATATCACATCCGTGGGTAAAAGGTTTGGTGTCAAAAATTGGGTTTAGATAGGCTTTACGCTAATGACGCCGTTTAATTACTTAAAAGCATTCAAATTACGTCATTAAGCATAACTCCTAATCTAGACCTCCAACTGATGTGAAATTTTAGGTACAAGTTTAATGATCAGTAACTAAGATTATGGCACTTTCACATTTCCAAAAATCTCGTTTTATGGTTATAAGGGCATTACGGTCAATATTTAGGCAATTAACGGAAACATCGGACGATTAGGGATTCGAGTGGTATAAACGCAGAGGCTTATACACACATGTAACTAGGTCCTAATGGAACCTTAAGGCATGTCTAAACCTATATAAATCGGGTCAGAACTGAGGTCAAAGCAAAAGTCAAACTTTTGCGTCTCTCGGTTCTGAATCGGTTCAAAACAGAAAGTTGTCGAATCAAACAAGCGTAGACAAGTTTTTATACTTATTTTCAAGTTGTATGACTGATAAAACAGGTTACACGCCTTCCGTATCGTTAAATATGCGATTAATGTTTCTGTTGACTTTTTCGGACAACCTTTGACTCGACAAACGACCTAGTTAGGATTCGAATCAGTGAGTGCCCTTTTAGGGGTTTATTAACCATATAAATACCAACTTATAACAACTTTTGATTCGACTAAACTCTGGACCGATTGTGATTTATCGCTAAATCAAACCGTAGTTACGACGGTTTGATTTCTAGGCTATAAACTAAGTATAAATGAATTAGAGAAGGTTAGGTATACTTACACACGACTAATGGATGATTTGGAATGCTTGTGACCTGCTTGAATGCTCCAGAAATGCTCAGAGGTTGATGAATGATCTATGTAGTAACATGTGAGTCTTATAAACAACTTCAAACATACTTGGATCATCAACACCTAAGTCTAGGAGTGTTACAATATCAACCACAAGTGCCCTACATGCTAAAAACCACCTTAGGCAGCCCAAGGTATCGAAAAAATGAGATTTGAGTCGGTTACAAGCATCAACAGGCAGCTGCCTGTTTTTTCTGCATCTACAGGTCTGAGGCGGCCCGCATTAGATGTTCACATATGGGAGGCGGGCCGCGTGGCCCATCTGATCAGGTTACACATGTTTCTTTAATTGCACTTTGGTCCCTAGTCCCCCGAAAGGTCGTTTTCAAGATGTTTCTTGCATTTTAAGGCTTTGATATTTATATATAGGGGCTTTAATACTTATACCCACTTTGTCAAGTCCTCGGGTAACTTTGTGATCACCCGAAAAGCCCTAATCTTCAACGTTGACGATTCTAACCCTCGCACACGAATTTTATCACAACTTTCTCATACGATAACGAAACTTGGTGAAATTTTTATAGTGCATTCTAGTGAGCATAATTAATCATTACAAGGCTTCGGGTTTGCTAAAAGGTCACTCAGAGGTATAACTTAAACATGTTGACACATTTAACCCCTGTAGTTTGTAATCTCTCACTTTCTTTCACAATTCGTTTCGTATGATCCATGATCCATTCGTTTAAGGTTATAAACATCATGTAGGGTTATTGTAAAGTATATTTATTCATTGTTGACACTTTGAACCCTTATATTTACACAGTTTCACTGTTTGTCAACTTTAGTCCTTCAAGAACATTCTTTCACACGTTCAATCCTATGACACGTGTCAACACATTATAGGACGTAAATTTTCGAGGTGTTACATCCTCACCCCCTTAAAAAAAATCTCGACCCGAGATTTTACTGAAACAAGTACGGGTACTTTTCTTTCATCGTGGATTCAACCTCCCACGTGAATTCGGGACCTCTTCGGGCATCCCACTTGACCTTTACAAAAGGTATATGCTTCCTTCGAAGCTTCCTTACCTGTCGATCTTCGATTGACAAAGGTTTTTCCACAAATTTCAAGCTCTCATCTATATGCACATCTGTATGGGGTATAATCAGTGATTCGTCAGCGAAACACTTCTTCAGATTGCAGATGTGGAACACATTGTGTATACTACTGAGCTCTTCAGGTAAGTTTAACTTATAGGCAACTGACCCGACACGTTCGATAACCTCGAAAGGTCCTATGTATCTCGGGCTTAGCTTACCTTTCTTACCAAATCGCATCACTCCCTTCCAGGGTGACACTTTAAGTAGGACTTTGTCACCTACTTCGAAGTGAAAATCCTTACGACTTGGATCAGCGTAACTCTTCTGCCTATCCCGGGCAGCTTTGAGACGGTCACGAATCTGGGCAATCTTGTCCGTCGTCTCGAACACTATCTCCGGTCCAGATAATTGGACATCTCCAACTTCTGCCCAACAAACGGGCGATCTACACTTTCTACCGTATAATGCCTCAAAAGGCGCAGCCTTGATGCTGGTATGGTAGCTATTGTTGTAGGAGAATTCAACTAATGGTAGATGCTTATCCCAGCTACCACCCAAGTCAATCGCACATGCACGTAGCATGTCTCCCAACGTTTGAATAGTACGCTCGCTCTGACCGTCAGTCTGAGGATGATAAGCCGTACTAAAATTCAAACGTGTGCCCAAAGATTGTTGGAAGCTTTTCCAAAAGTGTGACGCGTATCTAGTATCTCGGTCAGAGATAATAGACATAGGTATGCCATGTAAAGCTACAATCTTATCCACGTACAGTTGGGCTAACATATCGGAGCTGTAGGTCTCCTTAATGGGTAGGAAATGAGCTGACTTAGTCAGTCAGTCAACTATCACCCAGATGGTGTCATTTCCTTTCCTTGTCTTGGGTAACTTGGTGATAAAATCCATAGTTACCATTTCCCACTTCCAAGTAGGAAGTTCAGGCTGTTGTAGCAAACCTGACGGCTTTTGATGTTCTGCTTTGACTTGTGCACAGGTCAAACATTTAGCTACATAGGTAGCTACAGACTTCTTCAAGCCTATCCACCAATAATTTGCCCTTAGATCCTGGTACATTTTATCAGCTCCAGGATGAACAGAATATTTAGAGCTGTGGGCTTCCTGGAGGATAACATCTCGGAGTCCTCCATAAACTGGAACCCATATCCGTCCATTCAGTCTAAGAATTCCATCCTTACTAAGAGATAACTGTTCCTCAGTTACCCCTAGCTTTTCGTTAGGGTAGTTAGCTTCCAACACAGCTTCCTTCTGTGCAGCTAACAACCTTTCCATCAAATTATTCTTTATTTCCATGCTCTTGGCATTGATTCGGATGGGTTTCACTCTTTCTTTCCGACTCAAGGCATCGGCGACTACATTCGCCTTGCCGGGATGGTATCTTATTTCACAATCGTAATCATTCAGAGTTTCCATCCAACGGCGTTGCCTCATGTTCAAGTCCTTCTGGTTGAACAGATGTTGAAGGCTTTTGTGATCAGAATAGATTACACATTTTATTCCATATAAGTAGTGCCTCCACAGTTTTAGTGCGAATACAACGGCACCCAATTCCAAGTCATGAGTGGTGTAATTCTTTTCGTGCACCTTTAACTGGCGTGAAGCATAAGCAATGACTTTGCCTTTCTGCATAAGCACACATCCCATCCCGGTGTGTGATGCATCACAATAAACTACAAACTCCTCTATTCCATCAGGAAATGTCAGTACTGGAGCATTGCTCAACTTTTGTTTCAGAATATCGAAGGATTCCTGCTACTTAGGACCCCAGTCAAACTTAATCTTCTTACGTGTCAGTGAAGTTAGGGGTGCAGCAATCCTTGAGAAGTTTTCAATGAATCGCCTATAGTATCCTGCCAAACCTAGGAAGCTACGTATTTCTGTAGGCGTCTTTGGCTCATGCCAATTCATGACAGCTTCAACTTTAGCAGGATCTACTTGGATACCATGCTCACTAACAACATGCCCAAGAAATTGGACTGCTCGAAGCCAGAATTCACACTTCGAGAACTTGGCATAGAGCTTTTCTTTATGAAGTAGTTCCAAAATGCAATGAAGATGCTTCTCGTGGTCAGCTTGGTTCTTTGAGTAGATGAGGATATCATCGATGAAAACGATGACGAATTTATCTAAGTGCGGCTTGCAAACGCGATTCATGAGATCCATGAACGCGACCGGTGCATTAGTGAGCCCAAAAGGCATCACTAGGAACTCGTAATGACCATAACGAGTCCTAAATGCAGTCTTGTGTACGTCTTCATCTCTCACCTTCAATTGATGGTAGCCTGACCTCAAGTCAATCTTCGAGAAGAAACTTGCCCCTTGAAGTTGATCGAACAGATCGTCGATTCTGGGCAAAGGATACCTATTCTTGATGGTGACCTTATTAAGCTCGCGGTAGTCGATGCACAGACGCATCGATCCATCCTTCTTCTTGACAAATAAAACTGGTGCTCCCCAAGGAGACGAACTAGGTTTGATGAAACCTTTGGCTAGCAAATCATCTAGCTGCGTTCTTAATTCCTTCATCTCTGTTGGTGCCAATCTATAAGGCGCCCTTGCTACCGGTGCTGATCCAGGAATAATGTCAATTCTGAATTCCACTTGTCTATCTGGTGGCAACCCAGGTAGTTCTTCAGGAAAAACACCAGGGTATTCAGAAACGACGGGGATATCCCCAATCTTGGGTTTCGGCTCATCTATAATCACTTGTGCCGTGTAAATGACACAACCCTTCTTCAAACACTTAGAGTCTTTGAGTATAGACATTTTCTCGGGTAGCCCATACTGGGTATCTCCCTGGATAGTAAGTGATTCACCAGACGGAGTCTTGATCATCACTTGCTTCTTATTGCAAATAATCTGGGCCTGGTTATGAGATAACCAGTCCTTGCCTAGAACTATGTCAAAACCGGCTAGTTTTAAAGGAATTAGGGACAAAGGAAAAGAGTGGTTCTTAATGGATATGAAACATCCATCTAATAAGGTTGAAGCGGTTTCTAAAGTGCCATCTGCTAGTTCCACCTCATACTTCACACTTAAAGTCTTAACAGGTAGTTTCAACAATTCACAAAACTTATTATCTACGAACGACTTATCAGCGCCTGAATCAAATAACACTCTCGCATAAACATCATTTACTAGAAAGGTACCTGTTATCACATTGTCGTCCTTGACGGCTTCCTTAGCATCCATCCTGAAGACCCTAGCATTGGTCTTCCTAGCCTCTTCAGGCTTCTTGGCATATTTTGGGCAATTGCTCTTGATGTGCCCCTTTTCATTGCAACCGTAACAGGTCGCATCCTTTATCTTCTTGCACTCCAGGGTCTTATGTTCCGAAGACTTGCAAATCCCACAAGGCCTCGGCTGAGATTGGGATTTTGAGTCAAGTCTGCACTTTCCAAAGTGGTGCTTATAGCAAATTTTGCATTTGGGTTTTTCACCCGTCTGTTGACCATCCTTCCTAAATCCTGACCCCTTCTTATGGTCATTGTTTCCCTTCTGCTTCTTGTCTGTACGTCGTGAGTTGTCATCCTCACGCTTCCTCTTTTCGGTATCAGTTTTCCTCTGCGATCTCAGCCTGACAGCATCTAAGGTAAGGGACAACGATATGTCCGTTACTGACCGAAAAGTGGTTGGTCTGGAGGCCTTCACATTTGCTTTGATCTCCGGTTCCAAACCCCCAATGAATCGAGCTATACGTTTAGGCTCCGGAGTTACCAAATATGGAACTAACCTTGACAAAGTGTTGAAACTGGTAAGGTAGGCCTGACAGTCTAGGTTCCTCATAACCAGCGACAAGAAGTCAGATTCAATTCTCTCAACCTCGTGTTGAGGGCAGAAATTTTCCTTGATCAGTGCTATGAACTCTTCCCAGGTCATATTATACAACGGGATTTTCCCCGTAGCTTGGATCAAAGATCTCCACCAAGCTAATGCTTCTCCCTTGAAAGACTGTGAGACAAACTTCACAATATCTCTATTATGGCAACCACTGATATCCACCGCAGTATCCATTTCGTCCATCCAAGTCATGCAATCAACAGCTCCTTTTTCCCCAGTGAAGTCCCTGGGTTTGCATGAAACGAAGTACTTATAGGTGCAACCCCTATTACGGGGTTCTTGATCTTGTATGACTCTTTGGGATGGAACACTCCTTCGGTTTGACGAGTGGTGAGAATTACTGTTGTGGGCAGTGTGGGTCCTGGAGGGTGTTCTAGAGTGTGGTGCAGATTGGGTCCTTACACGGGTACCACTAGATTCATGGAGCTGTCTATCCATAGCTCTATTAACCGCATTATCTATCATAGCTTGTAGTTCTGCACCCGCTACGTTTACTCGGGCATTATCATGTGCTATCCCTGGGTGACTGTTGACCTCGTTTGAGTCTGCCATTTAGCTTGAACTGTAACATATCGACAATAATTTATTGGTGAGTTTATTATAGAATTGTCTTTTATGGCAATTTTATTAACCGTGGTAACATAGACCATATATGGTTAATTTATTACTCACATAAATTTAGGATTTCTAATATCATTTATCCTAATTATAAAACAATAACAGTTTTATTAGCACATAAGGCCAAGTCACAGGGACAACTTAGATCATAAGCTTATGATTTCAGAGAATCAAAGCATGAAGGTTTGAACAAAGTTCATTACCTTTATCAGACAGGGTCACAGACTAATACTGTCTTTTCTCTCATATAAAAATGAGAAGGGCCCGCAGGCATTCTATCACCAATGGATGGTAAAAGAACTGATCATATTTATTAATGATTTAACCCATGATTCAGAGATCATTTATTTGGGTTTAGAATCTTTGAAAGATCCAAATATAATAACAACACGTGTATTTTTAACGAATCATGTCTGCCAGGAGTGTTAACATGTTTTCAGATGTTAACAGGGATTTGAATCTTTTTAACGAGTTTTACCATCTGGGCCAGGTCTTAAAATGACATGCAGGCTAGGTTATACTTTTAAGATCCTTAATAAAAATAACATAGGCAGATATATTTTTAAAAGGAATGATTCTGATTTATTTATTTCATATATAATTTAATTATGCATAACATAGCAAAGATGAAATTTATAAACTTACATTCCATTAAAATTTAAAAGTAGTACATTTTGCCCTAAACGGGACTTTTCACAGAAACACTTGCCCACGCAGGAGCTATACTGGCAATACAAGTCCTCGCAGGGACTGTTTGCTAAAATAAGTGTCCACGCAGGGACTAATAAAGACAAGTCCTCGTAGGGACTAAGTACAAAGATAGATGTCCACGCAGGGACTACATACACACATAAATAAATGTCCACGTAGGGACTTGATTTAAACAAAGAAATACAATAATACATATTGGGATTTAACGATCCCGTTTCTTCTTTCCCTTCAGCAAATTTTCCAAGCCACTCATAAATCCATCATTCTTCTTACGCTCTTTCTGAAGGTCTCGCTCAACCTTGTCCAGTCTTTGACGGAGATCCTCCTGCTCTGGTGGAGAAAACCGTGGTGGCTGGTACTGTGGCGACGGCTGAGGAGGTACTTGATACCCTCGAGCTGAATGTCCCATTCCCCAAGGGGTTCCATATGGTCCCTCAGGGTTTTGGGCAAGGTAGTTTGCTGCCACTAGGTAGGGGTCGGCCTCGGCATAATTATAGTTATGGTATGATGGCGGTCCATAAGGGTTGTAAGCTGCCGGAGCAGTATAGGCAGGGATAGGGTGGCCAAAACCCGGTGATGGCGGTGCAATAGGTGCCGAATTCACCTCTGAAACTGGAACTGAAGGGCCACCCATATGTGGGCCTTCATATATTGGCGGGTAGTGGCTGCCGCTAGAGTGTTGAGGGGTGTTGAGACGAAAATCCACTTCCCGTGCTGATATCCGTGCGCCAGTCCTCCTACGTCTAGGTGGTTCTGGAGGCTCAAGATGAACTGGCGGCGGTGGAGGCGGTGGAGTGACTGCCTCAAAATGTGGATCCCCAGAGGGATCTTGCTGCTGCTGTTGCTGCTGCGGTTGCAGATGCTGGTGAGATGATGAATGGTGAGACGGTGTATGGTGAGACGGTGTATGGTGAGATGGTGTATGGTGAGATGGTGTATGGTGAGATGGTGAGTGTTCAGATGGTGTATAGTACCACTCACATCGTTCGAACCGTGCCATGTGACTATCCGGACCTTGGTATGGTGTTCCGTGAAAAGACGAACCGTCTGAGATCACAAAAGGATGGTTCAAGGATCCGGTTGAAGCCTCTTCGGGATCTGTGTCCTCGTCCATATCTTGATCACCAGAAAAATGATCCTCCGGCCCTAGAGGGTTAAAGCCCACATGTTCTGGTAGGTACTCAGCTGGGTTAAACTGACCCCGAAAGACAGGAGTAGGGTCGCGGAAGGAATCTTGCGATGAGGATCGCTGCAACGGTATGTATGAAGGTTGCGGGTGGTTGGGCTCATTCTCGGACAGAGGCCCATAGGAGTGATGATATGAAGGCGTCGAGATATGTGACGTGGATTGTCTAGCAGGCTCCTCATAGACCCTCCAAGGTTCTTGTGGATCTATACTCCTTGTAGCAGAAGGAGTTCGCCGGCCTGAAGGCCCGGCCTCGTGGTCGTTAGGGGCGCTCATTGGCTCCTTTCCTCGACTTCCTCGCCTGAATCTTGGCGGCATGGCTAAACCTGTTAATATAAACAAGGTAATAACAAGGAAAAATAAAGGACAAAATTTAAATTAAAAAATAAAACATTTTGGATTATTCCTATGTTCTTTGTCTAGACTCGAAGATTTAGGAATGTGCAATTGTGTAACTGAGATTAAACACAAAAGACTAGTGTTTAATTCACTCAGTGTTGGCTCTGATACCAACCTGTCACACCCCGAATTTCCACATGTTACCGGTGGGCCCGGTAGGGGAGTATCGTGACGTGGTTGGCAACATAATAGTCAAACAACACAATATTTAAATGCACAGCGGAAGCAAAGTATAGATTCATTTCAACCAAACGATATTGTAATATTAAGTATCACAAATAGTCGAAAATAAATCCACAGGTAGATCAAAATAAAGGAAACAAATGTTCAACCGTCTATGACATCCAAGCTGGCGAGACTTATTGTGGATGCTAGGAGACAAGCCAGCCTATTACGCGTAGTACCTGCACTTAACCTTTTTAAGAAAAATACGTCAGTTTACACTGGTAAATACAATCAACCGACTCATTTTGAAAAGAGTTTAAGAAAATGAATTTAAGGCACAAGGCACAAATAATATTTTATAACTTGGGATAATTATTTAAATATAATACTTGTAAACGAATTACATGTTTCTTATGCGTTCAGTAGCCCGATCCGTAGACCGGGTCAAAGATCAATAGACACACCACTTTATTTAATGAGACACTGACAGGTGTACGCCTACACCTGAGTGCTAAGGTCGTGGCCATTTCGTGAAATAATGCCAGGGATATCCGGGACACGGTCATTAACCCCCCAAAGGCTTTAAGCAAACAAAACATTTCAAAACGTAGCATATCAATGATTTAATCTCTATTCGATTAAAGATTCAATGCCGGACCAAGCGGTATTTTATATACCGTACCCCAAGCCCGTATAGGGAAAATAAGTTAAAAGTATTTACCTGAGCAAGTATAGTTCTAAATCAGCGAGTGCAAGTATCTTTTACTGGTTCTCCTAATCTGGAACGAAGGTTTATAATAACCTATTAGAATCCTAACGGGTCTTTAGTTAAGCTCAAGCTTAGACCGGTTAGTTTTAAAGATACGGTTCATACGCACGATTAAGCGAAGACCGGATAGAATGTGATTTAGAGCCGACAAGTTTGAAGACTTGTTTAATATGGGTATATTATACACATTCTGGATTTTGAGACAAAACCGATAAGGTTTGACCCGTTTCGGCTAATTTATGTAAACTAGTTACATAAACCGAACCGAACGCGCATGAAGCGTAACGGGTATCCGTAAGAGTCCTAAACAGGTTTCCTAAGTTAACATGCCTTAAATAAGTTGTGATATCAGTAGGATATCACCCATGACGCCCCAAACGAGTTTAATCACATAATAAGCCCCGTAGGGGTATTTTGGTCATTTTAAAGATTATAAAAGGGTTTAATTAGACACCTGTGATCCGGGTCTGAGTTGATCAGTAAAATAGCTTATTTTAACAGGTTATAACCTTTGGTAATAAGTCTTATATACTAAAATAGTTTTAAACCCAAACTATGCGTTAAATACGCGTATAAAGTCGTTTTAAGCGATGTACGGGTTAAAATACGATTCTGAGTTTTCTGATCAAATAATCACGCTCAAAATACTCCATTTATTATTTAAAATCAATAGCAATTGGATTGGCGTTAAAAGGATTTGTAAAACTCATTTTATGGCCGAAAAGGGTATTTTTGGTATTAACCGAATCAAGGCGATAAACCTAGCTTATGATCAGTTTAAAAATAATTAAAAATCTTTAAAAATCCCAAAATATTATATCACATCAGTGGGTAAAAGGTTTGGTGTCAAAAATTGGGTTTAGATAGGCTTTACGCTAATGACGCCGTTTAATTACTTAAAAGCATTCAAATTACGTCATTAAGCATAACTCCTAATCTAGACCTCCAACTGATGTGAAATTTTAGGTACAAGTTTAATGATCAGTAACTAAGATTATGGCACTTTCACATTTCCAAAAATCTCGTTTTATGGTCATAAGGGCATTACGGTCAATATTTAGGCAATTAACGGAAACATCGGACGATTAGGGATTCGAGTGGTATAAACGCAGAGGCTTATACACACATGTAACTAGGTCCTAATGGAACCTTAAGGCATGTCTAAACCTATATAAATCGGGTCAGAACTGAGGTCAAAGCAAAAGTCAAACTTTTGCGTCTCTCGGTTCTGAATCGGTTCAAAACAGAAAGTTGTCGAATCAAACAAGCGTAGACAAGTTTTTATACTTATTTTCAAGTTGTATGACTGATAAAACAGGTTACACACCTTTCGTATCGTTAAATATGTGATTAATGTTTCTGTTGACTTTTTCGGAGAACCTTTGACTCGACAAACGACCTAGTTAGGATTCGAATCAGTGAGTGCCCTTTTAGGGGTTTATTAACCATATAAATACCAACTTATAACAACTTTTGATTCGACTAAACTCTGGACTGATTGTCATTTATCTCTAAATCAAACCGTAGTTACGACGGTTTGATTTCTAGGCTATAAACTAAGTATAAATGAATTAGAGAAGGTTAGGCATACTTACACACGACTAATGGATGATTTGGAATGCTTGTGACCTGCTTGAATGCTCCAGAAATGCTCAGAGGTTGATGAATGATCTATGTAGTAACATGTGAGTCTTATAAACAACTTCAAACATACTTGGATCATCAACACCTAAGTCTAGGAGTGTTACAATATCAACCACAAGTGCCCTACATGCTAAAAACCACCTTAGGCAGCCCAAGGTATCGAAAAAATGAGATTTGAGTCGGTTACAAGCATCAACAGGCAGCTGCCTGTTTTTTCTGCATCTGCAGGTCTGAGGCGGCCCGCATTAGATGTTCACATATGGGAGGCGGGCCGCGTGGCCCATCTGATCAGGTTACACATGTTTCTTTAATTGCACTTTGGTCCCTAGTCCCCCGAAAGGTCGTTGTCAAGATGTTTCTTGCATTTTAAGGCTTTGATATTTATATATAGGGGCTTTAATACTTATACCCACTTTGTCAAGTCCTCGGGTAACTTTGTGATCACCCGAAAAGCCCTAATCTTCAACGTTGACGATTCTAACCCTCGCACACGAATTTTATCACAACTTTCTCATACGATAACGAAACTTGGTGAAATTTTTATAGTGCATTCTAGTGAGCATAATTAATCGTTACAAGGCTTCGGGTTTGCTAAAAGGTCACTCAGAGGTATAACTTAAACATGTTGACACATTTAACCCCTGTAGTTTGTAATCTCTCACTTTCTTTCACAATTCGTTTCGTATGATCCATGATCCATTCGTTTAAGGTTATAAACATCATGTAGGGTTATTGTAAAGTATATTTATTCATTGTTGACACTTTGAACCCTTATATTTACACAGTTTCACTGTTTGTCAACTTTAGTCCTTCAAGAACATTCTTTCACACGTTCAATCCTATGACACGTGTCAACACATTATAGGACGTAAATTTTCGAGGTGTTACACAGACCTTTCTCCATCAATTAGGAATCTGATGCCGTCACTAAACACATTCCATAAATTTTAGCCATTTGTTGAGTGTTTTTTTTGTGTCTAATCCACATATATATCACCATTGCCGTTGATTTTCTTGACTGTATATCTCTTAAATGTCAAGATATACACGTGTGATTTAGTTTACGAAGATTTTTCAATGCCGAGAACCTCGATCAGAGAGTAAAAAAGGCGTAAGGTTCACAATGGTGTAAAATTAAAATGGGATATACCGGGCTAGGATTCGAGATGAACAAGAGCCAAACCAACCACCTAAGAATGAAATCGTCAAGCGAAAACACTTGACAACCTCCTAGAAGCAGCTTTTCTTGCCACCAGACCTTTCTCCATCAATTAGGAATCTGATGCCGTCACTAAACACATTCCTTAAATTGTAGCCATTTGTTGAGTGTTTTTTTTGGTGTCTAATCCGCATATATATCACCATTGTCCTTGATTTTCTTGACTGTATATCTCTTAATTGTCAACATATACACGTGTGATTAATTTACGAAGATTTTTAAATGCCGAGAACCTCGATCAGAGAGTAAAAAAGGTGTAAGGTTCACAATGGTGTAAAATTAAAATGAGATATACCGGGCTAGGATTCGAGTTAGAGGAACAAGGGCCAAACCAACTACCCAAGAATGGAATCGTCGAGCGAAAACACTTGACAACCTCCTAGAAGCAGCTTTTCTAGCCCCCAGACCTTTCTCCATCGATTAGGAATCTGATGCCGTCACTAAACACATTACTTAAATTGTAGCCATTTGTTGAGTGTTTTTTTTTGTGTCTAATCCACATATATATCACCATTGCCCTTGATTTTCTTCACTGTATATCTCTTAAGTGTCAACATATACACGTGTGATTTAGTTTACGAAGATTTTTCAATGCCGAGAACCTCGATCAAGGAGTAAAAAAGGCGGAAGGTTCACAATGGTGTAAAATTAAAATGGGATATACCGGGCTAGGATTCGAGAGGAACAAGAGCCAAACCAACCACTCAAGAATGAAATCGTCGAGAGAAAACACTTGACAACCTCCTAGAAGCAGCTTTTCTTGCCACCAGACCTTTCTCCATCAATTAGGAATCAGATGCCGTCACTAAACACATTCCTTAAATTGTAGCCATTTGTTGAGTGTTTTTTTTGGTGTCTAATCCGCATATATATCACCATTGTCCTTGATTTTCTTGACTGTATATCTCTTAAATGTCAACATATACACGTGTGATTTAGTTTACGAAGATTTTTCAATGCCGAGAACCTCGATCAGAGAGTAAAAATGGCGTAAGGTTCACAATGGTGTAAAATTAAAATGGGATATACCGGGCTAGGATTCGAGTTACAGGAACAAGGGCCAAACCAACTACCCAAGGACGGAATCGTCGAGCGAAAACACTTGACAACCTCCTAGAAGGAGCTTTTCTTGTCCCCAGACCTTTCCCCATCAATTAGGAATCTGATGCCGTCACTAAACACATTCCTTAAATTGTAGCCATTTGTTGAGTGTTTTTTTTTTGTGTCTAATCCGCATATATATCACCATTGCCCTTGATTTTCTTGACTGTATATCTCTTAAGTGTCAACATATACACGTGTGATTTAGTTTATAAAGATTTTTCAATGCCGAGAACCTCGATTAGAGAGTAAAAAAGGCGTAAGGTTCACAATGGTGTAAAATTAAAATGGGATATACCGGGCTAGGATTCGAGTTACAGGAACAAGGGCCAAACCAACCACCCAAGAATGGAATCGTCGAGCGAAAACACTTGACAACCTCCTAGAAGCAGCTTTTTCTTGCCACCAGACCTTTCTCAATCAATTAGGAATCTTATGCCATCACTAAACACATTCCTTAAATTGTAGCCATTTGTTGAGTGTTTTTTTTTGTGTCTAATCTGCATATATATCACCATTGCCGTTGATTTTCTTGACTGTATATCTCTTTAATGTCAACATATACACGTGTGATTTAGTTTACGAATATTTTTCAATGCCGAGAACCTCGATCAGAAAGTAAAAAAGGCGTAAGGCTCACAATGGTGTAAAATTAAAATGGGATATACCGGGCTAGGATTCGAGTTACAAGAACAAGGGCCAAACCAACCACCCAAGAATGGAATCGTCGAGCGAAAACACTTGACAACCTCCTAGAAGCAGCTTTTTCTTGCCACCAGACCTTTCTCCATCAATTATGAATCTGATGCCGTCACTAAACACATTCCTTAAATTGTAGCCATTTGTTGAGTGTTTTTTTTGGTGTCTAATCCGCATATATATTACCATTGCCCTTGATTTTCCTGACTGTATATCTCTTAAATGTCAACATATACACGTGTGATTTAGTTTACGAAGATTTTTCAATGCCGAGAATCTCGATCAGAGAGTAAAAAAAGGCGTAAGGTTCACAATGGTGTAAAATTAAAATGGGATATACCGGGCTAGGATTCGAGTTACAGGAACAATGGCCAAACCAACCACCCAAGAATGGAATCATCGAGTGAAAACACTTGACATCCTCCTAGAAGCAGCTTTTATTGCCACCAGACGTTTCTCCATCAATTAGGAATCTGATGTCGTCATTAAACACATTCCTTAAATTGTAGCCATTTGTTGAGTGTTTTTTTGTGTCTAATCCGCATATATATCACCATTGCTCTTGATTTTCTTGACTGTATATCTCTTAAATGTCAACATATACACGTGTGATTTAGTTTACGAAGATTTTTCAATGCCGAGAACCTCGATCAGAGAGTAAAAAAGGCGTAAGGTTCACAATGGTGTAAAATTAAAATGGGTTATATCGGGCTAGGATTCGAGTTACAGGAATAAGGGCCAAACCAACCACCCAAGAATGGAATCGTCGAGAGAAAACACTTGACAACCTCCTAGAAGCAGCTTTTCTTGCCACCAGACCTTTCTCCATCAATTAGGAATCTGATGCCGTCACTAAACACATTCCTTAAAATGTAGCCATTTGTTGAGTGTTTTTTTTTTTTGTCTAATCCCACTACAACAAAAATGGCTTTTTAGGACCTTTTCTGTGAGACGCTTGTAAAAGAGGGTCCTAAAAACTATTTAATAGGACTAATGAACTTTTGGGGTCCTTTTATAATATACTCTACTAAACTGGTGTCCTAAAAAACTATTTAATAGGATGGATGATTTTTTGGGGTCTAATTATCATATAATTTAATAGGACACTTAAAATGTAGATCCTAATAAAGTACTTTATAAGACATTTAATTGTTAGTGTCCCATTATGTGGTACTGTATTAGGACACTTGATCATCTGGGTCCTATTATAACATAACTTGATAGGACACGTTGTAGTTAACTCAAAGATGTTTAGTGTTATAGGATCCTTTCTAATCGAAGTCATATTAGAACTTAACTTAATAGGACACTTAACACTTGGGTCTTATAACTTTAAATTTTATAGGACGCTTAATCATTGTGGTGTTATTATAATACACCGTAATAGGACACTTGTGTTTTGTAAATTTAACCTTTATAGGACTCTTAATCATTATGGTGTTATAAATTTAACCTTTAACGGATATCCAGAAATTCTACCCGTTTTGAAACCCGAAACCTAATTTTTTAATCTCGAAAATTTTCGCGAATTTATTTAACCGATTGAGAGATTCTTTGCTTTTTAATCTAATCTATACTATATAATAAAAGAAACCAATGAGTGGACACATGCCATTCATTGAAGCCATCTATTTTTTAGTTTTTTCATCTCTATCCTACTTAATTATAAATAATTAATATTAATTAAAAATAATTATAAAATTAAATTTAATATAAATTTAAATAATTCGTATAGGAGATAATAAGAACCATCACCGCAACTCAAATACAGTATTCACTATATTTACGTGATATTTATAAGAACCATCACTGCAATCACCCCATCTATCATATATCGAGTATATCTGTTAGTTTTTTTAAAGATATATTTTTTTATTAGAGTCATTCAACCCGTGTAATAAATGAGGTTTTTTTAAAGATATAATATTTTTATTATTTACTATACAAAATTACATTTATGCAACTCGTGTAATACACTGGGTTTCTTACTATACAAAATTACGTTTATACAACTCGTGTAATACACCGAGTTTCTAAAAATATAACTTTTTTTATTATGTGGTATATAAAATTAGATTTATTCAATCCGTATAATACACAGGGTATATAAAGATATAACAAAATATAACTTTTTATTGATTGGTATATAAAGTTACATGTGCTCAACCCATACAATACATGAGGTTCTTAAAAATGTAACTTTTTTTCATTATGTAATATACAAAATTAAATTTACTCAACCTGTACAATACACAGGTTCTTAAAGATATAATTTTTTATTATTTAATATATACAATTACATTTACTCAACCCATGTAATAAACGAGATTTTTAAAGATATATTGTTTTATTATTTGGTATATAAAATTACATTTATTCAATCCGTGTATTACACGAGGTTCTAACCTAGTTATCAATATAGTTATTTATTTAGTTAGTTAATTAATTAATTTAGTTAATCTTTTTGCAATTTAAAATTTGTAACTATTATGTCATGATATAACCTAGTTAGGTTGATAGGTTTTAATAAAAGTTTCCAAGTAATATAAGTTAAACTAAGTTGCTTGATTAGTATAGTTGAGGGGGGGCTCTTTGTAACTTTTTAAACCTTCATTTAAAAAAGAATAGGATACGGTGGACCACGGGACTCGAACCCAGATCTCACCGGTAACCAAACGACCAACTAACCAATCCACCAGATACATTACAATTGACCAACATCAGTTGTTTATAGTCATAATGTCATATTTCAAATTTCACTTCAAAAAGTAGCCGCTCAAAAACAAACGCGTGAACACCTCCGACTTTCAAAATTTCTTTGATGATTTGCTGTGTTTCCTTTTTCCTTCTTTCCCTGATTTGTCGATGGAATTAATGTGAATGAAGTTACCATTTCTATACAACCATGAATCTTGACGCCTTCACAAACCAAACACCAATCCTTCCTCTCTTTAATTTTCTAAAACAATAACTTACCGAACCAAGAAAATTAAAACGCGTTTAAAAAATTATAAGCTTTGTGATGTTCTCAGAACTCGAGACAAACAGAAACAACCCTTCCAAAAACTCTCCTCTGATTTACCTACACGTTTCGTCGGAGTCCCAAGCCTTTAGCCGGTGATCGGAGTATCGTCGGAGCCGTACGGGGATCTACGGGAGTTGTTTCCTTTTCGTTTCGTTCATTGAAGGAACCCGCAACTGTCGGAGAATTCAGACGTCGCCGGAAGATCGAAGAACTCGCCGGAGAATACGAGTTCAACGGAACTCGACGCTATTCGTTTCGGTACATTTCTTTCCCGTCTATCCATCCTATCTTTTGTTGATACTTCCTTTATATAAACCTTTAGTTCTGTACGATCTTATAACTATATAAACATGATATACAGAAGCTGAGTTAACAAGGATGTTATAACCACTATGTGTTTTTGTTCAATATAAAGAGGATGACTGACTATTAGCGTATAAATCAAATAGAATTCAAAATATAACAATTCTGAATAAGATAGTGTAGTGGCTGTAACGTTGCTTTTGAATCGGAGTGTACAAATGAATTTAAAATTCTAACTAATACAAAACACAGAAGGTGGAGCAATTGTTGGTGTGTGTGGACATTAGGGGTGCAAACGAGCCGAGCTACTCGCGAGCTACTCGAGTTCGGCTCGAAAAAATGCTCGAACGAGACGAGCTTGAGCAGGAGCCTAAAAAACAAGCTCATTTAGTAAACGAGCCCGAGCCCGAGCTTCGCTTATGGAGCTTGAGCCGGCTCGCGAACCTAAACGAGCTTTCTGTTTATGTATTTTTTATTAATATATTAAACATATATTTATATAATAATAATTACCATTTATATAAATATAAAAAATAACTTAATTATATGTATAATAATACTTATAATTAATATAATTTAATTAATAAATACTAAACGAGTCGAGCCCGAGCCGAGCTCGAGCTTTAGAAATAAAGCTCGAATCGAGCCGAGCTCGAGCTCGAGCTTTCATATGTTAAACGAGCGCGAGCTCGAGCCTGGTCGAGCTCGGGCTCGGCTCGTTTGCACCCCTAGTGGACATCAGGGAACAAACGCGGGTTCGACCCCGTCCCCCTATAGTGCCGCTGATCTTTTTTTGGTTGATATATTAATCATGGATTTTGAATCAACTTAGCAACATATAAGAGTAATTAAAATCTAATATCACCAATTTATTATGATTTATTTTTATAACACCAAATGTTAAAAAATGAGATAAATTATAATATTTAATCGATTTACAAACCATAAATATTAAGAATATCATTTAACTTATATTAATAAGATTGTTGTATGGCATTTTAACGTTTAGGATAATCGCGTTTGTTCGTTCGGTTCCCAAATCCTATTCGCACGCTCTATTCTTTTATCTTTCTTTTTATAAATCTTTATTTCTTATTTATTTGGGCTTTTATGAATGATTTTAATTAGATTTTTCTTTTTTTGTGTACACCGGTAATGGAAGATAAAAGTATGCAAGGACAAAGCTCCAAAAGACGTATGAATGCTTATGAAAAGAGTAGAATGTCAAAGATTCAAGAGAACCAAAAAAAATTACAAGCTTTGGGATTGAAAAATATTGCTAAATCTTTGACAAGTCTAACAGAGAGTGACGAAACAAAGAAAAAGAAATCAATGGATACCAGCGAGAAAGATATAGATGTAGAGTATACGCCTGGTTCTAATGTTGATGTTGAGCAAGATTATCAAGAAGCTGTTACAAAAATCTCTAAAAAGGTACTAATATAAAATACGGATAATATAATTTCTTTCGGTTTCTTCTCTAACAATTCGACTTACAGAAACAACGTCCAACATACATTGCTCGGCAGTCCCTGAAAAGATATACTAATTTAGCACAGAAATAATTCATTGCTCTGACTGTCTTCCGTATGCTAACATCTTCAGAATCTCATATGCAAAAGGGACAAGTAATTGATATAAGAGGGAGATCAATTGTAGCTAAGAGAAAGTTATTTGCAGTTGACAACGATGATGACCACGGGGAGCGTGACATGAGATTTCATGGTACCTATATTTGTTTTTCAAATATTTTATGTATGATATTTAATTAATATTAAGTCTAGATTCAATTAACTGTTTTTTATGCTTACTTTTTTTTGTAACTGTAGATATCAATGAAGAACAAGATGATGTTGAATTTGATGATATTGAAGATATAGATATGAATGAAGCTTATGAAGAACAAAATAGTTTTAAAGATGATGGAGATAAAGACATGGAAGATTTAGAAAAGGTGAATGATTTAGAAAATCAGAACGATGAACTGGTTGAAGAAGAATGTGAAGTTCTAGAAAATGAAGAAGAGCATGAAGTTTCACAACAAGAAAATGAAGCAGGTTTATTTGATTTACTTGATTGCTTTTTTTTTTGTTAAATCATATATTTAGTATTTTTAATGTATACATGTACATTGTAAATCATGTTCACTTTTTGTAGTTCGGAATGTACGTAAAAGAGTGAGAGGACCAACGCGTATGCCAAAGGTTTGGGCCCAAGAAAAAGGGGATAGAATTTCTATTTTAGTTAATGCACACGGACAACCTATTAATGACAAAAGTAGTCAACTGACCCATTTCATAGGAACCCTTTCAAGGAGTGGAAAGTATTGTCCGATTTATAAACCATGGAATAAAGTTAAGGCCGCCAAAAAACAAGCGTTGCTTGCACTCTTAAAGGTACATAATTAAAAATATGTATGTTAATGACTTAAGTATTTGTTTTCTCATGTAACCTGTTTCATTTTTAGACAAAATTTGATATTCCTGAAGTTGCTAAAGGCTGGATATTGCAATCTTTTGGGCGGAAGGTGAAGAACGTGAGGGCAAGAGTTAAGGAACTATACCATGATCCGTCTTTGTCACTGAAGGAACAAATAAGTTCTAGGCCAAAACAAGTGCAAAAAAACAATGGAAGAAACTTGTGAAGTATTGGAATAAAGAAAAGTCTAAGGTATGAAATAGTTTACCACTTTAAATAACATTAGTTTATTTCCCATTCTGAAATTTCACTTGTCTACTGAAGCTGGTAAGTGAAAAAAACAAGGCGAAACGGGCAAAGAAGAAGATGGTTCAAGTAACGGGTAAAAAAAAGTTATGCTCGTGTCCGTGAAGAGCTAAAGGTGATTGTATGAGATAGTGCAATTGTTAATGTAGCATGTCGATATCCATTGTTAATACTTTTTTTCTTTTTATTCAAACAGGCATCTAAGGGACAAGATCCAAGTCGATTGGAAATGTTTCATGCATGTTTCTCCAAAGATGGAACTACCAAAAATTTGGAAGCTTCAAATGCAATTGTAAGTAATATGCTTACATACTCATACACATATTTTTTCTATGTGTTCTTGATGCTGTTAAAAATACATACCTTATTTTTGTTACTATGTCTAATATAGGCACAGATGCAACAACTTAGTTCTAATCTTCTCGAGGGCTCGATCGATAAGCCTGGACCAGATGATGTTTTTTCTAAAGTAATGGGTAATGATCGAAATGGTGATGCGGTTATATATGGTCTGGGTGTTCGTGCTGCTGATGTTTCGGGTGTAATACCAAGTCGTTCGGCATGTCATAGAGAAAACATCCAATTGAAGTCTCAATGTGAAGAACTTACTAGTTCTGTGGTCCAGTTACGAGCCCAAGTATCAGAGATGGAAGGGTCGAGGGGTGGTTCCAGTGTTTAACCTCTTGCATCACAAAATTTCCCCAATGTAACCAATGGACATCAACGTTTATGGGTATTTTTGTATATAAATCTTTAAAAACCAATTTTCCTTAGTTTTTCTATAAAAATGTTAGCCTGCTAGGGTAACACTTTATTATTTTTTTTGTAAAATGATTTTTTGTACTATTATGACTAAAGTTTAATAAATATTTATTGAAAACTAAAATCTAGGTCGGAGATTTAGTTTTCCTCAAAAGCATTCTAAACTCTACCGAGATTGTAGCAAGAGGAAGGGTCCAGAGCTTGGACCCAAATGATCTAGTTGGCGGTACAGAGATTGGACCAGAATGGTGTGAGGTAAACGTTCAAGTACCAATAAAAAAAGATGAAAACTTGGTAAGACCATATGGTTTATTTTCTACAATTCAAGATTGTATTGGTGCATCCATCGCATGGCCCTAACCATTCATCTCGGTATGTATTTGTTAAACTTGTGATACAAATAATTTTAATATCATGGAACTTAATGATTATACATGGATGGTGTATTTGTAGGTAGTCCATGAGGATTGAGGACGACGCATGATGACTCGAGATTTTATACTTCTTATTTCTATACTTGCTTTTAATTTCTTTGTTAAATGTTAAGACTTTATGTTAGATAATGTTATAACTTATTTATGGTTAGTGTTTTGGTTATAAACATGCTTATTTGAAATATAATGATTCTTTCATTAGTTGATGTTATACAATAACTATTAGGATGTTATATGTTGATGGTCTGTTTATAAAATTGGTTTTATAATCTTATTTGGGATATTAGGACCATTTTCTTGATATTAAAGTAGCTATAACGTTACATCATAAGTGTCACACCCCCAAAATACCACATGCAGAAACCCCCACGAGACATGTGACGTACAAGGATCTAGCCACCAATCACATTGAACTTATAATGATATTTCAAATAAAACTTTCATTTACTAAAATAAGTGTTACGATACAAGATCTATTGTCCAGCGGAAGCATGTTACATTTTGTTATGAGTTTCATAAAGCAGGTGTATAAAAACAATCAGTCTTGTCTTGTGTTTCCTTGCAACTTGACCCATGACCACTCCAGCATCCCAGACAGCAAGTCCCAACAACATGTACCTAAAGGCCTGCAAGCATGCAGAAAAACATGTATCAGACAACGCTGGTGAGTTCACTGTTTTGTTAAACCATTCGTTACCGATTACTGATTCATTTTATGTTATGATGTGTTATGTTGATAATAACTCGATACCGTAGACGGCCCTTTTTGCCCTTCCCCAATGCTCTATCAAACATTGGTCATGATTTAAAGTTATTAGTTCACGCCCGTCCTATCCAGGAGCGTCATGAGGGTGCCAAACCTAATAGTGCTATCAACTAATAACCCCGTTGCCCTACAAGCAACACCCAGTAGAATGATGGGACTTAAGTGATAGAAGTGAGTATATTATCCAACCATAACGTTTACTGAAAACCGTTGCATATCCCCTGCAAGGATAGCGTTGTGAAATCCGCCTCACATCCCCTGCAAGGATGTGGGTATTTGAAAACCACCACATATCCCCTACAAGGATATGGGTTTACGAAAACACGTTTTTAAGTTTTAACTGTTTGATTTGTCCCCACCGGACACATGCTTGTTTTGAGAGAAGTTAACTCACCTTGATTTGCTCGGTAAGATTAGTTACTTGTTTAATAGTTGATCAAACACGTCCTAGCATGGTTACCGATAACAATCAGTTTCATGTGCATATAAACCACACATTTCACGTATAGTTAATTCACGTATTCCCTTGTTCACATACCACACAATTTATGCACAAGTAGCACACGTATAAATCAAGCCATAATAGTCAACACATCAGTCCAATATCAACAAGTATTCACTTAGCATGCATTCGGTTCAAAAGCAGATTCACCACATGATCTCATGTTTACAAGATACATACACTTAACCAGTCACCTCATTAAGCAATTTCAACAGTTGGCATTTCAAGTTTCCACATAATGAAAGCAATTTCCATTCCTATTATAATCATACATATCATAATTACACATATCATCTATCATCTCAGTCACAAGGAACCCGTCATTCCATTCAGTCGTTGATATAACCATGTATTCATCAAGGACTCCACTATAAAACAATCTTTAACCATAAGTCAAATCATCATGTTACTCCTATGACGAAAAAAATATTTCGTCTGAACCATGCACGACGAAACATCCCCAAGTTTCATCGGGATATATATAACGAAACATCCCCTAGTTTCGTCGGGGTATAAATGACGAAACATCCCCAAGTTTCGTCGGGGTATAAATGACGAAACATCCACAAGTTTCGTCGGGGTATAAATGACGAAACATCCACAAGTTTCATCGGGGTATAAATGACGAAACATCCCCTAGTTTCGTCGGGGTTCAGTCGAGCTCAGTGATTCTGGAGGAAGATACAGACGGTTACAATCCCCTAGTGTGCGATCCGTAAACAAATACATGTTTCACAATCAAATCAATCACTAACCAAACCAATTCCTATGACCCTCAACCAAACTCAATTCTTGATCAAGATTAACCCATATCCGTTAACAATCATGCAGAACCGTCGGACCCTAGTTATTGTTTAACATTATGCAACCATCGAGCCATAATGATTTCAAGTGATATCATTTCATGTTAATTCAGATTACAATTCATGTGATTGGAATTATGAACATTAATCCATTCTAACAATCAAGGCACCGTACACAGAATCTTATATCACCTGTTCATTATTCATGTACATAAAGAAACCTAATATGTTACGAATCCAAGGCAATTACAAAGATAGCAATCATAGGCAGCCAATAGAAATCAGACTACACATGGTAAACATACTAACCAAGATGTGGTTGCCGTTAGAAACGAGGGACAGGCTTCGAGAGATTGAAACTTCGAATAGAATAGATAGGTTGCCGTCAAATAGAGAGAGAATAGAGCACTAGGGTTTTGTTTCAATGTGACTATGAGAGTTGTATGAGAATCATACACAAACCTGTGTATATTAACAAGTGGGCCGAACTCACTTGAGTTTTATTTTTTATTTTTTTTGATTTGGGCTCTAAAGATTTGGGCCGAGGCAAACAAACAATACAAAGGAACTAAACACTAACGTCCAATTAACTCTTGCACAAACAATAACTATCAATTAAGATTCAATAAATTTAATATGACGTGCACGTGATTAAGCGTAACAACGCTAGTTAAACGATCATGGAATTAGCTAACACTAATCTTAAAAGTTCAGATTGTCACATCATCCCCAACTTGAAAGAAATTTCATCCCGGAATTTGATCAGTAATACAAAGCGGCAAAGTGTTAGATTAGGATGTCTGTGGATTTTTCCTCGGGTGCTACATCATCCCCAACTTGAAAGGGAATTTCGTCCTGAAGTTCTCCAATGATAACAGAAGTTGATTCAACAGTTTGAGCAACCGAGGACACTAGAGCTTCCTCCGATCACTGCGTTCCCATGTGAACTTCGGTCCACGTCTTGAGTTTCGACGAAATCTCACGATTGAAATTCGACTACGTTAACGAACCTTAACTCCCTCGTCCATGTTTTCGATAGACTCCTTGCCAACTGCAACTTGTCTAATAAGGGTGTCACAAATGTTTTATCGGACAAACACTACTTTAGATTCAAGAAATAAATGACATTGTGCACGTTACCCAATCCGTCGGATAACTCGAGTTTGCAGGTCACGACCCTGATTCTTTCCAGAATTTGAATGGCTCAATGTGACGTAAATTTATCTTGCCACGCTTCCCAAAGCACACCGCACCCTCCCTGGGTGAAACTTTCAATCATAACACGTTCGCCTGCAGCGAACTCCCAGTGTTTCCTAAGCTTATCAGCTTTCCTGGCGGTCACGCGTTGCCGCCATACGATTCCTGCTCTAGACAATCTTCCCAGAGGTTTCAAGTACAAGTCCTGGACCTGTGATTAGGTTGTCACCCACCTTAGTCCAACAATGAGATTGGCATTATCATCCATGAAGTGCCTTAAACAGAGCTGTCTAAATACTAATACGGTGACTGCTGCAGTAGAACCCAACCAAAGGTAAATGTCTATCTAACTCTTACTAAAGTCGATCACACACATGCTCGCAGTATGTCTTCGAGTGTCAGGATGGTTCGTTTACTCAAACCGCTTATCCTACGGTGATAGGCAATGCTCATGTCTAGACGTGAGTCGAGAGTGTTGTGTTTTGTCCGCCATAAGTCAGGTATAGTTCAAAATTAGAAATATGGATGTTGGCACCTCGTGCCTAAGAACCGCCTCTCTCAGAGAAATATTCACAACTTGCGAAGACTCGTCGGTTTCCTTGATTGCAAGAGAGTGTGCTGGTTACGTGAGACAATTAACGATCACCCAGGTGATATTGTTTCCGTTTTGAGTTCTAGGTAGCCCAGTGAAAAAATCCATGGCAGTCTATTCTCATTTCCCTATGAGTGTTTCTGGTTGCTGATGCTTCACCATGACTTTCCCACAAGTCAAACATCATTCACATACATTGCTAGGTGGGTCTTCATGCCCGATTACCAGTACAAGATTTGTAGATACTAATACCTGTCATCAAAATCCAGACGACTAGAGTATCGAGGCCGGTGTGTTTTGCTCAACACGAGTTCCCTACAGTTGCCGTATAATTAGATCCACACTCGTTCCTGGAGGTAGGGAATATCATCCGACCTGCCAAAGGTTTCTTCTCCATGCCCCGCATGGATTCAACTTGAAAATTTTATTCCCTCAGTTCTCCAGTTTGAACAAAGCGAGTCTAATTAGGTAAGTTAGAGTCGATAGTGAGTTGCAAAGCTCGTGCATATACAAGTTTCACAGTCGTAATCATCCCAAAATTTCCGTCCAGCGATGCCATTAACTGATTTAGCTCTTTCGAAACCAGGGTACACAGGAGGCCCTTGTGATCGGTCTAAGTAGTACGTTCAGTACCGTCCAAGTAATGCCTCCAGCTTCAATTCAAAGACCACGGTTTCCACCGCGGGTTGTGCGTCGTGCAACTCCTTGTTGTAACTCCATTACGTAAGTCGTCACCCTCTCGTGGTGCATCGGTGCGTGACTAGGACTCTGATTCGAACCATCATGGTATACCACTAGAATACAAAGCTGTTAGTGTGTTGGTTAACCCCAAAGGTGTGATCCCTAAAACACGATCGATTCATGTGATCCCAAAAGCTGTTAGTGTGTTGGTTAACCCCAAAGGTCATGGAATACAAAGTCGCAATGGCCGCGTTGCATTTTGTGACACCTGTGCCTTCACGGCCATCAAACAAATACCAAATCAATGAAATATTGTATTTTATACTTGGGATTTGTATAAATATGTGCATCTTTTGCACATATCAATTCTTGTACGATTTCGAGCTTTAAATCGCTTTCTAGAAGGTTATACGCGATCTGATGCGTAAATATAACCAGTTTAATGCAACAAACACTCCAGAACACCTATATAGGCTTAACATACCTTAAATAACCTTTACATAACTTAGAAATAAGTTTTGGAGGGTTTGGTATGCCGAAATCAAGTTTATTTGCTTACAAGGACTAATTTCAACAAACTGCGAAAGTATGTCGATTAGTACTGTAACAATCATTCTGGAACTCGATCAAAAGTTAAACATGCTCTAAATATCCTTTACATAGCTTATAAATAGGCTTTGAGGTGTTTGGTGCGCAAAAATAAACTTATTTGATCAATAGGGACTAAAAGCGTCAAAAAGTGCATAAGTTTGCATTTTCGCGCATATCTTACGTTCTGAATACATCCGGACATCCAAAAATTTATGTAATCATTAAAATATTTTATTTTAGTGATTGGCATGATAAAACTTCATTCGTTTCGCAATTTGGATTGTTTTCGCGTCTGTTACGACCTCCGTCGTAATTAACCGAACAACGCAACCGTACGGCCAAACGAACCGACATCCAAGATGTTTTTGAGCATGTTTCATGTTCCCTATACTTTAAATTCATTATAGAGCCTTGAAATGAGGTTAACAGGCCTTAAACGTGTCAAAAACGCATCAAAAATCAAGTTCGGAGTCTCAGGGGCCTGTTCTGCCTTTTTGTGAAACTTGCTGACCTGCACAAGGCTTACGGACCGTAAGCACAAACCCATACGGTCCGTAAGGACTCCCCAGATCAGCAAAACTGATTTCCAGCTTGTTCCAACTGTTCCCCATGCTTGCAAATGGTTTTGTCAAGTCTATGGGATTGTTTTAAGTGCCCATGGTATTCTAAAACAGGGGGTGCACTTCTACGGCTCAGATTGTAGCTCGGTTTTCGATGAACGATCTTAACGGTTACCCGAAAACTATAAATACCCCCACCCATTTCACTTCAAACTCACACCTTGATCTGATTTGTTTTCAAAGTTGGAGTTTTAACACTCTATAGCTGAGAATAATTGGATCAAACTTCCATTCTTGGACCTTTTGTAAGTATTATTTCGTTCTTTTACGCGTTTTTAGCGTGCTGCATTGACCAGTTTATGGTCAACACGACGTTCGTTTGAACTTCATAACGTGAGCGTAATCACGATGGTTTTAGTCTCTTGTGACTATATCTACTGATTACCACGTTATCTAGGCATAGTGACGAGTCGTAGTTTCGGCCAAAATGCGTATTCTTACGTATTTTGTAACCAAACTACTTTTAGGTATCAAGACCCTTTGTTTTGATACCAAACCTATTTTCAAACCTCGTTAAACATGTTTTAACATGTTTAGCTCGTCACTTTAGGTTTAGTGCTTGTATAGGGTCGTAAAGGTAAGCGGTCTAAGCAACCGCTTAGACTTTCGAACCGACCCGTTTGGTCGATCATTAGGATCCGACCAAACACATTAGGTGACCATAGTTACATAGGGAATAACCTTCCGAGGTTATACCTTATGGTCACTTCGTTTAAGTAGTTGTATGATAGGTAGTTTATATGCCTTAGGTAAATGACCAAAATGCCCTTTTTACGCATAAATTCATTTTAAGCATATGTAACCTAAATTTTCACATCTAAACGGATTAGGTAACATTATTAGACATGTTAAGGCATATAATACTTGTCATAGGACTAGTTAGGCGTTTCAAACGCGTTTTACGTGAACGACGCGTTAAAGTAGCATAAGCTACCTAAACGGGTCGTAATGGGTCGTAAGCACTTAGGATAGGTTTTGTTTTAGAATATAGGCTTTGTTAAACCATATTACATGTGTTCCTATACTAATTTGGTTTACGAAACCCCATTCTATCCGATCTTCCGATTTAGGTCCGTTTATTTACATAGTTACCTATATTAGGTGCCGTTTGTTTCCGTGATCCCTCTAGCTTTGCTTGGTTGTTATTCAAGACTTCTAAGCACTCTCAAGTGAGTACCTAGTTCCCCTCTTTTACTGTTTTTCAAACATTTTGGGGTGAAACACATGTGCCTACTTGTTACTTTCGTGCTTTTCATGTTTTTATATCCTATACTTGCTATGTTCATTAGTACACGTATAGTACATGATTTCATTATGTTTTTGCTATGTATGTCCATTTAGTGCAAACTTAGTACATTGTTTTACATTACATTTTATGCTATGTATGTCCATTTAGTGCATACTTACTACATTATTTTACATTACATTTTATGCTATGTATGTCCATTTAGTGCATACTTAGTACATTATTTTACATTGCATTTCTTTTGCATATGTTCTCGTAGCATATGGACACATTATTTTACATTTCTACCTTGTATGTTCACTTAGCATACTAGGTACATTATTTTCATAAAACATGCTTAAATTTGGTATAACATTTGGTTTGTTTAATGAAACTAATACATTCATTAACACCGATCATGCCGCTCGGTAGTAGGTAGTGGTACCATAGGACTTGACAACTCCCGTTCCTGAAATCCTAGGTTTGTTTGGGTGGAAGGAATGACCGAATCCAAAAACATTTTTGATAACCTTTACTCTAAGGTTATCCTACAGTCTCAAGGCTTGGATGTAGATGTTTAACATTACCGCATAGATGTTTGTATCAGTAAAGCATGCATTATTTTACAAAACATAACTTTTGATTATAATTTATCAAATGCATTGTTTTGTACATTTCTTTCTTATAGGGTTGAGTAAATGCTTTTAATCAATAAATGCTTTTATTCACTATACATTACATTTGTTTACACAATAACATTTCAACATTTGTTTGAACATTACATTTTGGTGGTTTGTTTGGTAAGTGATTTAAATAACGAGGCGTGTGTAATAAGCTAAAAGCATGGTGGATACGCCGCCGGTACTTCCTATATATAAGTGCTTTTATGGTATTACATATCGTAGCGTTATGTAAACCATTTCAAGTTTGACATAATACATTTTACACTTATATCATATCTTCATGAAACATTATTTTACAAACAACATATTTTATACAAACTCATTTTTACTTGGTTATTCATTTCATTATGCATTGTTCTTTTATATCATCTGATTTCTTATCACTTTTGTATGATTTATAAAAGAAAACATAAGGATCATGACTAACTTTTGATTAAACATTTTTCTTTAAACTTATAAGTCAAGAATCCTAAATCAATAAAACCTATGTATCTCACAGGTATTTTTATGCTGACGTACCTATTTTCACATGTGTTTCAGGAAATGATGCATAGGATTGATCAAGATACACTTAGGCAGACTCGGGCCTTAGTGACATTAAAAGATGCAAGACTAGTTAATTATGTTATGTTTCCTTGTTTTTAAAACAATGTAACCACTTGTAACTTAATAAAACAAAACTTCAATTTCCATGTGTTATGAAACAATGATTCTGTTACAACACTCCACGACGATTCCGCCGCGATTTGTTGTTTTACGCGGTCGGGGTGTGACAGAAAAGTTGGTATCAGAGCTCATGGTTATAGGGAATTAGGTTATTAGTAATGCTTTGACCTAGGACCCT
>JARYGA010057406.1:0-61519 GCA_030545235.1 Helianthus tuberosus
GATACAATGGAACTCGTATTAGTGTGTTAACTCAATTCAAGTTTAACGATAATCACGAGATAAAACCCTCACAACGAATGACAAAGTGTAATCACTTAAACATCCATCGGATTCACAACGAATGACAGAGTATTCCCCGAGTTCGGGTGGTACTTAAACATTATGTCCGAATCACGACTAATGACAAAGGATAGCACTTAAACATCCCGTCGGATAGTTTCAGTCGATCGGAGATTGAATCGTAGCAGCGATTAGAGTTATTACCCTAATAACGAGCAGAGTTTCGGGGTTTTAGGGCGTTGATAGAAAGAAACGGAGATACAAAGAGTAGGACGACGTTTTAGACCGTCGAACTGAGCAAATAGTTCAGGCCCCAAGCCCCTGCATTTATACCCAAAATTTGAGCCGCCCGCGAGTCGCGGAGGGATCCTCTCCCCCTGTCGCGTATCGCGGGGCGTGCCCCTATGGCCTAGGGTAGCCTTGTCACTAGCATAGCCTGGGTGAGTCAACGTACGAACGAATTTCTATTTTGACAACGTATTTCGAAGATAAATATCAATTAGGGTTTAACCCCCTTTGAGTTTTAGGGGCCCTGATCCTGATTTTGAATGTTCTGAAAATTTTAGGGTTTATGCAGAATTACTTGGGTGTCTCAATTAGGGTTTCCTTTTTATACAATTAACATAATAAGTATTAATTTTAGTGAGAGTCGTTACATCCTCCCCACCTTAATAAAATCTCGTCCTCAAGATTTGGACTATGATATTTTCTTGGGATTATGTTACTTCTTTTAATTAATAGAAACAATGTATCGTGGGATGGAATCAAAAGATATTTGAGGGGTATGAATTTTGAAAATAAAAATGATTTATAGAAACAATTGGATTCAATATCCGAAATGAACTTACTTTGATCAATTGAGGGAGATTCCGAATTGATAATTATCTATTTGTGAATGGAAGTATGGAAAATGATTTGTTAATGATTATCCGAAAATCAATATCGTTTACTTAAATGGTACTGGACAATAGAATTTAGTGTATCATAATCTGAGTACATAATTGTACCAAGAATATGACAAATTAAACGAATAACGTATGAATAGGGTTTATTATTAGCACAGGTTACAAATGTATATGGATACTGCAAGGTATTGTTATGATTGAAAGAACTTAATAATAAATTTACCGTTTTCGAAATTAACTAAGAGTTTCAAGGAAACGAATCTAGATATTTTAAAAGATGAGATATTCCGATGAAATGATATAGTTTCCAAGGTGATTATGTTCAAGCCAAAAGATATATGATCAATAGATATTTAAAATGAATGTGAAGGGTTTTTAGAATTAATAAAATTCTTTGTCAAAAGAAAGTTTACTTTGATTGGCAACTGAGGAAGACTTAGAATTGACAGGTTCTAAATGAAATAAAAGCATGAAAAATGATTTGTCAAATATTTATGATATAAGAAAATCAAAGTATTGAGATGAATGAATTGTAAAGATACACCAAAAGACAATAAAGTTAGTGTATCATTGTTTAGAATTCCAAGTTATTTTAATTGCGAAACAATGTGATGGTATACTATTAGTAGTAACCATATTTTTCATATTATGTACTATAGATCGAAACATAAGAACAAGTTGTTTTGGCATGACCAACTTTTATATTATATTTTGTAAAGCAATGGTAATATATTATTTGTGTACTTGTCTAAACCATATCTTACATATCAAATATAAATACTATGTTAATATAGATTATTTTTTACACCTTTTACTATCTGAAAATGGTCACCACTTTTAAATAAATATTATTTTAGTATTTTATTATACTATGTAAAATAACTTATATTTACTCCGTAATATATATTACAAAACACCATAATAAAGTTATTACAAAATATTTTAGTATTATTATTTTGTAAAAAAATTACTTTTATTTATCACGTTAAAATATTTTTTGTACAAAAGTATTTGTAAAATATGTTGTAAATATATATCACTTAATGAGTAAATTTTATGTGATTTACTTATTTTCATTTTGAAATCATATGTTGTGAATATATTTACAATTATTGAAAACGGAGACTATTCTTATATATATTATAATGTTTCCTTAAACCAACTTAGTTGATGACTACCATATTATTCTTATATGATCATTTTCTTGCCAAAGCGTTTACATAGTTATTACAAAATATGTGATACTTCAATTTATTAAATATCTTTTCCTTTTAAGTAAAATCAAAATCCGTGGTAATTTTGATAAAATATTGATATATGTTTTATGTTGATCCAAATATCCTAGAATTCATGATCATTATTTTAAAATCAAATATGTTTAACTATAAGATTTTACAATAATATATTTTAAATCATAAAAGAAAAATAGTAAATGTTTATTTTAATATCAAGCATACTTAAATATTGGCTTGAGTAAAATATATATTAAAATGCATATTTTATAAAAGTATTGTAGAATATTTAAACAAGATGAATAATTAAATATAAATATAAATGTCTTGTTCATGAATACTTAGACAGTTATTTAGATAATTTTATTCGTTTCTCTAATTCTTGTATTGTTTTATGAAAATATGACTTCTCTTTACAGTATAAAGTATATGTAAAATATTTCTACATATAATTAAATTTTACTAATTAAGTATGATAACTTAGTCATTATCATGGTTGGATATTGATTAGTGCTGCCTTGTTTAAGCATAGGTGGCCAATCCATGCCTAATTAAGGCTAGGCTATTCAATATCTGCCCTTGACAATAACCCTAGTATTTTAAAATAATACTAACACTATTATTATTAATATTTTCTTACTAATAATAAAACTGATATTAGTAATAAATATCTAAACATACACTTAAATGAGAGTATAACTCAAACATAATTTTTATACATATATATAAAAATATAAATTCTTCACCTCAATGATTTAATAAGAATATAGTAATACTATTTTGTAAATTAGGTAATCACTTATGTAAGTTTCCATATATAATTAATTTTATATAATGTTTTTCGATTGAATATTGTTAAAGCAATAATTATCACGAAAGGCTTGATTGATGTTGTAAGAATCATTAAGAGATACATTGAAATATGACAAGAATTTGTGTATCATTATCTTAACACACGATTTGTGTTAAGATGTCTTTTATAAATATATAAATAATTAAATCCGTATATGATATATATATACTAGATTAGTGCAAGCTTTAAATTTTGTGAAAATGTTAGTACAAGGTGATCGTGATCAAAGAAATGATTCAATGAAGTCAAAGACTAAACAAGCTGATTATGGTTCAAAACAAATGAAGTAATTGTTGGGACTATTTTGAATATGATAGCTTTCATCCATCATATGGAATCTTGAAATGAATATGTAATGTGAGCGAGTTAAATAATTTGAACTTTGATTTAAACAAAACAAGTTTTAATAAGAAAGTTCGGACATGGTCACTATAGAAACTATGTATACCAAAGAAAATTAATTTTTTCAAGAAATTTATTGACTCGATATCAAGGAGTTTATTGTTTTGCAATAATGCGGTTCACAATACAAAGAGTGGAATGATATTTGAATTTGGATAAAATAACAAATCGGAATGAAGCCCACCAGTGGTCTTTATGAATTCAAACGAATCACATGCGCAACAAACAGTGCATGTGTAATGTATGAATTTACCAAGAAATGAAATAGATCAATATTTGCTACTATGAAAGAAATTCTCATGGTATGATAATTATTAGGGGAACGTAGAAATACGAAAGTCAACTCTTTATATGCAGAATTCAGAATTTCATTGAAAGAAATTTAAGAGCTTTATCTGGAATTTTGGGTGATAACCGTTATTAAGTAACATTACCAGGGAATGTTGAATAAAATGAAATAGGGAATTTGCAAAGGTATGTGACTCCTTTTTCAGGAATAATAATTATGAATCTGATTAAACTGTGCACTGATGGTTGTAAAATTTTGTTCCAACGTACCTCAGCGATATTTATGTCGTTTATAGGATCACTTGGCAAAGTGCTTCTTTTTGATTTAGTAGTTCTTCTACTGACAGAATTAACATTGGTGTCATCGTGCCCAATTTATATTTTCCAAAGGTCTTGCCTCGAAAGTTGTGTATGATATACTTTAACTTCTGTGGACTTATAATTAAATTTTCACGTGTTTTCTTATATATTATCACAACTTTATATGTTTCTTACTTGCGTTAATAATCTATGGTACCGCTTTGGAAATTCTTATACTTTTGATGGTATCCCAACTTAATGGGTTTCTATTGTTATTATTGTCGCTCGAGTTACGAGGCAGATAATCAAACGAAATAATGTTTGATATCGGAAAAGAAATTCCTAATAAAGAAATCTAGACACAGATGCTTGTGCTTTATTCCAAATTGACTTTTGGAATTTCTTATAGATATATATATCTATATAATCATATATTTCACATGCTGAAATAAACATACCATCTATCAGGTCAATGTATTTAACAGATTCATATTTTCAAAAAATCAATCAAATATCTGGTCATGATACTATTTAGGAAATCTTGTCACTTGTTTGACATATTATCTATCCCGTCTTATCCGATTCGCGCCGGAGCGGTAACCTCAGTATATCTGGACAACTGGAGAGTCTGCTACACCATACCCAGTCTTGCCAGAGAAAATTTTCTATTTCCCATAAATAGTATCTTTTCAAAAGTGCCACTTTTATTAGGCTTTTATCCAGAATTAGAGAAATTTATATTCCCGTAACATATCTTATTCTAGACCAAGTAAATAAGCAATAATTATTATTAATTCTTGCTTATTTATCATATCTTGCAATATTCTAATTACCATTCTTATGGTATAAAACCCATCATAATTTATTCAAATAAGTACTTAGCTTATCTTGAAGCTGATACTAAGGCATCTTTTCTTAAGTTCAAGTCTAAATGCTATCATGTGTGCTACCAATTAACAGCAATCTCCTAACTCTTTTATATAAACTTAGGTATTTTTACAACACCTAATTGGCTTAAATCAGTGGCTCTGATACCACCTTCTGTCACGGCCCCCGACCCACCCTGGACGGAATCGGAAGCCGCGAACAGCCCAGTGGTACCGGTGATTATTTTGAAAAATATTGCAGCGGAAATTTCATCAGGACCGTGAGTTAGGAAAAATATCAGAGTTTAGAAAACACCGGATTTTATTTATTAAATAGATGGGATAAACCCATGTTTTACAATGGTAGCTTTAATAAGGATAAATTTTATTACATAAAACAATATTTCTTAATTTGATTTAATTAATAAAATAAGCCACTTCTTGAAGCCTTTCAGTGCCGTATTCATCTCTTACTCCAATCTACTGTAATTACCTGAAACATGTTTGAAAAAGGTTTTGTCAGCGGAAAATACTGAGTGAATCATTCAGTTTTACTAAAATGACTCATTTGTTATAATTCACAGTATTAAGAGAGATTACAATGTTTCTGATATCAAACCAACTACCCACAGTATTTGTCACTCGACTCATTTCGGTGACTGTGGTCATATCACCATTGGTTGCCCCAATGAATGACGAATATCACTAATTAGGTTCGTCCACCTAAAGTGACAACAACAGTAGTAATGTGCACAATACCCCACATACCGGCTGTAATTTGGTGATTACATAAACTTAATCACTGTAATTATAACCTTTGAAAATAAACATGATTTTGAAAATAATTTGATAAAAAGAGAATGACTCACTTTATAAGCATGCAGGATTGAGTTAACAAGCTTCTTGATTCTACTTCTTCCGATAATTAAGCATACACTTTATTATTCTGGATCTTCTGATGATTTAATAGTTTGTTTGATTGTAAGTGTGTAGTTGGGAGTATTCTTGGTAGTTAAACACATAGTTTAACAGAATGGAATACGTATTTGTGTAAAACCCAAATCAAACCTTAATCGTAGTCACGAGATTCGAACCTTAACGAATTTCACAAAGTATAGTCTTATTCAGACAGTACTTTGGTATCCATTTAATGAACTCACAAAGTATAGTATTTTGGATTCCGTTTAACGAAATTCACAAAGCACAACACTTCGACATTCGTTAGATGGTTCCTGAATCGATCGGACAAGACATTGCTTTGGTGATTATTGGTTAGAACACCAACGTATAGAGAGAAGAATAGAATAAATGAACAAAGGAAAATGAATCCTAAGCTTCCTATTTATAGATAGATTTATTCCTTAGCTAGGAAGTTTCCTTAACCATTAAGTTTCCTTAACTATTAAGTTTCTTTAACTATTAAGTTTCCTTAATTATTAAATTTCCTTAACTATTAAGTTTCCTTAACTATTAAGTTTCCTTAACTATTAAATTTCCTTAACTATTAAGTTTACTTATCCATTTAACTAAATAACTTACTTAGCTTAATTAATCTTGCTTAGCTTAATTAATCTTAATTAATCTTGATTAACTTAATTAATCCTGATTAATTAATCATACTTAACTTAATTAATAGATTAATTAATCTACTCAGCTAACTTTAGCTGCTAAGTTTATTTAACTATTAAGTTTACTTAGCTATTAAGTACTCTAGCAGCTCCTTGCTTATGATTTCTAATTTCTAGATACAATGGAACTCGTATTAGTGTATTAACTCAATTCAACTTTAACGATAATCACGAGATAAAACCCTCACAACGAATGACAAAGTGTAATCACTTAAACATCCATCGGATTCACAACGAATGACAGAGTATTCCCCGAGTTCGGGTGGTACTTAAACATTCTGTCGGAATCACGACTAATGACAAAGGATAGCACTTAAACATCCCGTCGGATAGTTTCAGTCGATCGGAGATTGAATCGTAGCAGTGATTAGAGTTATTACCCTAATAACGAGCAGAGTTTCGGGGTTTTAGGGCGTTGATAGAAAGAAACGGAGATACAAAGAGTAGGACGACGTTTTAGACCGTCGAACTGAGCAAATAGTTCAGGCCCCAAGCCCCTGTATTTATACCCAAAATTTGAGCCGCCCGCGAGTCGCGGAGGGATCCTCTCCCCCTGTCGCGTATCGCGAGGCGTGCCCCTATGGCCTAGGGTAGCCTTGTCACTAGCATAGCCTGGGTGAGTCAACGTACGAACGAATTTCTATTTTGACAACGTATTTCGAAGATAAATATCAATTAGGGTTTAACCCCCCTTTGAGTTTTAGGGGCCCTGATCCTGATTTTGAATGTTCTGAAAATTTTAGGGTTTATGCAGAATTACTTGGGTGTCTCAATTAGGGTTTCCTTTTTCTACAATTAACATAATAAGTATTAATTTTAGTGAGAGTCGTTACACAGTGGTGGTTGTGGTGGTGAATGGCGGTGGCAGTGGTGGCAGGGGGTAATATCCCAAAGTGCACAAAACACAGGGGGTAAATATGAAAGGGCATTATAGTCATTTCAAATTATAGTCAACAGATTAGTCAACAAATTTGAAGCCGGGGGTAAGGTTGCAACATAACAGCAAACGTTGGGGGGTAAAATTGAAGCCGGGGGGTAGAATTGCGACATAACAGTGAACAGTGGGGGGTAAAATTGCAATTATTTCCTTAGGGGGGTAAGAGTGCCAATCACCCCTAACCTCAGGGGGTAAAATTGCAGTTTACTCTAATATTATATTATATACGATTTGCTATACTCCTCAACACTAAAATATTTATTTTTTTGAACGTTTAACTTCATAAAAAACGGCCAACCCTCAACAAAGGGCCACCACCAAAAGGATTACCATATATACATCGGGTTTACTAACCAATCCTTCCACTCTAAACTTTTAAAATTAGAGCGATTTCTAAGCCAAAAAAACGACAAAGATTTAACTAAAGCAACCACCTCTATAACCTTAGACGACGACCCTTCAAAAACCTTTTTTGTTTCTTGTTTTCCAAATAGTCCAGCAAACGATCATCAGAATGCCACGCAAGATCCGTTTATACCACTTGTTATGCTTGCCGAGGCTAGGCAACAGCAACATTTCTTTAATATTTCTGAAAACCGGTTGTGTTAGACGGCACCAGCTCCAGAGCGTTTGCCAAACACCAAACGCGAAGCCGCAATCGATGAATAAGTGACCTGCAGATTCCGTAACAGCTTCACAAAGAGGGCACAAAGTATCCTGAATTCGGATGTTTCTTCTAACTAAGGCCAAACGGGTCGGAATCCTCTCCATCTCAATTCTCCACATCAAAACATTAACTTTTATAGGGACCCAAGAAACCCATCACATCTCATTATTTTTCTGCATATTCCGCCCCATGTTCAGCAGACTTTTGATACTTGCCACAGAAAAAACACCACCAGAATCGGCTTCCCACACCCACTTATCTTTGGTTCCTGAAAAAACCACCTTGGACAACAGATTCTGCACGTCTTGCATCTCGGAGATTGTATCAACAGAGGTAGTTTCTATTTGCCAATCTTCATTCAGAACCATACCTGTATTCGCATCCCATTTAATCCTATCTCGCACTACACAGTTCCGCATAACTTCCTTTGAATACAATCCTGACAATCTATCCATTAATGGCACAGTTCCGAACCATATATCCTTCCAAAAAGAAATGTTTTCCCCATTCCCAGTCTTGCCCTTTATCCAGAATTTTAGTTCTTTGCCATTTAGTACCAACTTATCCAAAAAAAGAACTACCTTTTTCCAACAGCCAGCACTCTTAACAGGAAGAAAAGTCCACCTGTTACGACCACCGTGGATACCTTGAACAACTTTTCTCCACAGCCCATCAATGTCGGTTTTATACCTCCAAGCCCACTTAGCAAGCAACGCCGAATTAACATCTTCTATTTTTGCAATACCTAAACCCCCTACCTTTTTTGGTTTCATGACAATCTCCCAGGAAACCCAATGTAATCCACGTCATTCCTTGCTCCCACACCAAAGAAAGTGTCGCATCATTTTTTCAATAGCCTCAACAACCGCAACCGGAGCCTTGTATAACGACAAATAGTAAACCGGAAGGCTAGAAAGCACCGACTTAATCATTGTTAGTCTACCTCCTATAGATAGAAGTTTAGACTTCCACGATTGAAGCCGCCCCTTGATTGTCTCCAAAACACCACTCCAAATCCGGTTCATATTAGCTCCAACCTTAATACCCAAATAATCGAAAGGAAGCCTCCCAACCTTACACCCAATAATATTTGCCATGCTAGTCAACTCGTCTTCTACAATACCCAACCCAAATAATTGAGACTTATGAATATTAATCTTTAGACCCGAACACATAAAGAAAACCCGAAGTAGGCGATCTACATTCTTCACATTCTCCTCATTCCATTTTCCCATAATTAAAGCGTCATCCGCGTAAAGCATATGAGAAACCACCGGGCCATTGTTACTAGTCTCAACTCCTTCAAAGACCCCCACATTACATGCTTGATCTACCATCCTTGTCAGCGCCTCCATGACAATTAGAAACAAAAAAGGCGATAACGGATCACCTTGCCTAAGACCTTTTTTACATTGGAACTCAAACGTTGGTGACCCATTAACCAGAACCGCTGAGACCGCCGACTGAAGAATGCCTCTAACCCATGTACACCATTTAGACGGAAACCCCATTTGTTCCATAATATTAAGAAGGAACTCCCAATGCACATTATCGTACGCCTTTTCAAAATCTATCTTCATTAAGAACGCTTGCCTTCTATTCTTTTTTAGACACCCAATTATTTCATTGAGAACAAGGGGCCCATCCAATATAAACCTGTCTTTCAGAAACGCCGACTGAGTCTCTGAAATAACTCACCCAATAACCTTTTTCAACCTGGCAGCCAAGACCTTAGAAATGATCTTACTAATAACCCCTACCAAATTAATAGGTCTATAATCCCGTAACCCCACCGGTGTCTTAGTTTTGGCTATAAGGGTGATATGTGACGTGCTGCATCCCCGGCTAATAACTCCAGACTCAAAGAACTCTTCAAACAGCTTCATGAAATCATCTTCAAGAAACCTCCAAAAGTGTTTAATGAACCTGAAGTTGAACCCATCAGGGCCTGGAGCTCTATCTGACCCATAATCAAAAGCTGCATCCCTGATCTCATCCTTGGAAAACGGCTTGATAAGATCCTCACCATTATCTTCAGCAACCTGTTTCAAATTAAAACATAAAAGGGTAGGTCGATGATTAACCTCTTCATTAAAATGTTTCCGGAAAAAACCCATAACCTCCTTTTTAAACATGCCTCTAATAGCTACATCATATTATTATTAAGAAAAGTAAAGTTCCAAATCAAAACTTGAAGTATTTAAATTTTAGAAGCTGACTCTAAATCTTTGGAATAAGCATTCACTGTATATATGATTATTAATGTTTAATATAGATAAACAAATAAAAATAATAATAAATACCAATAACACATACGCTGCAAGAAAATAAATGAACCTACAATCGGGATGTATGATTTGAGTTCATTAAGACTGAATGGGATATAACTAAAATGTAGGATCTCATACTCGTTGAGGACAACTCGTATCTATATTGTTTTGCTAAATCGACTAAAGGTACGGATCCTTACCCTCTCCCTTTGTTATCTGATTCGATTGTTTAGAAACCCTTTTGAATATATACCGTTGAAACTCCTAACGTCTTTGACATTCCAATATGTTTCGATTGGTTATCTGTTTATTCATGTTCTCACTTATGATTATATTGGCGTTGTTATGTTGAGCTTAGTATTGCCTCGCATGCGACATGATTTATTGAATTGAACTCGTTGTCGCGTATTCCGATGTTAAGGTTATGTTAAGATATTATTACGTTTTGCTTTGACGCTTAGAGAGCGTGTTTGAGATATATTGTTACGGTACCATTTCAGTTGTTATATCCAGTTACCCGAGCATGTCCCTACTTGTGGGGGTGACCTCAAGCACGTCATTGCGGCATCGATGGCGCGACACCTACCGTGACGGTGAGCCTAAATCACGGCGTCTCCTTAGTACTAGTGAGGTACATGAGGCCATTAGGAGGCGTATGGACTGGTCCTAGGAAATGTGTATATGATTTATGGTGTAAGGTTGTTGTGTATGCCCACACTCCATTACACGTTCGGCACATAGGGTCTGCAGTTTTATGTGCATGTCTGTTATAAGTTAAGTTATTCGGCTCGTAGGTACATCCATATGATACGATATACTTGGTGACTTGTGTTATTTTGCATCGTATCATTTCACGTTATGTTATTTCTTCATCATATTATTTTGCTTATGCCTTCTTCCGTACTGGGCATTCGGCTCATTCCGTAATTCTTTGTATTCAGCAGGTTCTTAGGGTACTCAGGGCGGGGTGTGAAGAGAGAAGAATTGAGCTCTAGGACTTTTAATCAGAGGAAATTAGTCATTTTTGTAGCATATGCTAGCTTATCTATTTTTGACCACCCTCTAATATGTAATAAACATTACCCTAGGGCTCTTGTACGTTCTTTTGGTGATGTACTCCTAACGTTTAACTTATGGAATTATGTCTTATGTTTTGAATACTGTAATAGTGACACGTCACCACATTCCGGAGTGGGGTGTTACAATAATATTTTATTAGAAAAAATAGAAGTATTCTATTCGACACTTAAAGTAGGATAAGATTTAATATTAACTTTTAAATACTTGGGAAGTTATATGATGATAAATTGGTTAATTGTATTATAATGTCATATGTTTTTACTTGTATATTTGAGTAAATTTCTGTTTTCGTCCCTGAGGTTTGTTCATTTTAACTAGTTTAGTCCAAAAATCTAATTTATAACAAAACCATCCCTAAGGTTTGCATTTCTTATCGCTTTTCATCCTTAAGGTTTGCATTTCTTAACGATTTTCATCCCTAAGAATTAAATAAAAAAGCACCATAGGGATGAAAAACGTTAAGAAATGCAAACTTCAGGGCTGGATTTGTTATAAATTAGATTTTTAGACTAAACTAGTTAAAATTGACAAACCTCAGAGACGAAAACAGAAATTTACTCTATATATTTTTTTTATTTCAAAAAAGTTATGAATTCGTTATTGCTGTTAGTAAAATCAATTATTCTATATTTGTAATTTTGTTTGGAGTTATTTTATCAAAAAGTGCATATTATACATATAATTGTATTACGTGTTAAGTTATTAATGGCATCAAAAAAGTTTTTCGATTTTATGTCTAGCATTATATGTATTATGATAAAATAAAGTTTATAGAGATAATTACATTATTGTAAAGAATAGTGGTAAATTTGTATATTACAAATAAAAATTAGGTAACACTTGTTACGCACAAAACAATAAATAATGGTAGATCACTAATCGTTGTATAGCTAATTATTTTATATCATCATTGGTGCCCACCGGGGCAGGGGGTGTTCCTTGTTACCACTATCCGGCGTAAGAATCAGTATTTGATTGAGAGTAAAGTGTGTGTTTGAGTAGTATGTGAGAGAGAGTAGATCAGCTTACCTCAAACCTGCTCCTGGATGGGTATTTATAGCCGCAGAGCGAATGAGGGTAATTGAGGGGCTAGACTGACAACGCGTAGCCTTTTGCAGATGTGTCAGAAGCGCATGTCACGGAAGTGTTGGACGCTTCCTGAGGTGATGCCACGTCCTGCTACGGCTGTCAGTCTATATGCCAGCTTTTCATGCATGTGGGCTAGGCAGCTGACCGCTGTCAGTGCCCAGATCGACCACTTGTTGGCTTTGTCACTGAAGTCAAAGTGGCAGTGCCACTTGTGGGACAGCAGGATGCGGTTTTGGGCCGCTTTGCTATGTGCGGTAACCGCGGTGGTTACCGCATCCCTTGTGGTGACGAAAAACTCATTTTCATACACAGGGTTAGTCTTCTCATTCTCCGATTGGGACAATACACTGGGTCTGCGTGTGTCTGCACGACCGCAGGCGAATCCTTGTCAGTAGGGGCAACGAACCAGGTTATGGTCACTCGTGCCCTAGCTTGGTGCGAGATTTAAGAACATACCCCTTCAATGGACCTTTCTATGTTGGGGTTATTTACGGTTTGTTATATAGTTATTAGTAGATCAGTTAGAGGTGCTAATCAACTGGTGCAGGGAACTGCTTTTTCAAAACTCATTAGTTTTGTCATTTCAAGTTGACATTTAAGGGACGGCTCAACCATTTTGAAGACGTAAGGGGAAGCGAAAAATCGAGGCACATTTTACAAAGTCATCGTCACAGACCATCCTTTATCCGGGCTCGGACCGACAATAATAAACTAAAAAGTTTGTTGTTCGCAAAATAAAGTAACAACGCATCCAGGTTGATTTTCTTTTTTCCTTTTCAAACTATCCTATTGGTGTTTTGATTTCGATTTGTCACGAATCAACTAATAACAACTAAAATTTAGAATGTGCACTCAAGTGACTACAGAAATCAAGTTTAAAGTAATTGAACTAATTAAGCTTAATTGATTATTAACTAATTAAAATTAATTGATTATTACACTAACGATCTTTTTCCATTATTCCAAATAACTATTAGTTGGGAAAGTTGGTGTAAATTTGTTAATATGTAACGTTCTTGTTGTAGATTTGTTTGTTGCCGCCTCAATTTGAGGTTTTGGCGTTGCTTTAATGAAGTTAACTTTTCAAAAAAAAAAAAATCCAAATAACTATTAAACTAATAAATTATAGTTATTACATAAAGTTAAAATACCAAGTAAATCCAACTTCTAATATATAAAGGATTCTAATTAATGTCATGTGGTAACACCTTCTTTAATCTATTTTTATTAACTTTTTTTTTTTTTATCTTTTTCTTGTTTTGGCGTATATATTTAAAATTTTCAAGATCACATATATTCAGTAAGTTTATTGTACAAATGACCTTAACATATTAAACATGAGAAGTGAATGAAAGAATTTCTTCTTTTTTTTTCATCTTGTCAACCATGTATTTTAGACCGGAATTTAAAAAGAAAAGTTCGTGTATTTACACTAGTAGTGTGATTATCTAATCAATCTAGAGTAATTACACATAATTACTCTACTCGAGGAAATATAAGAATATTTTTTTGTTACATTTTACATCTAAACATCATGGGAGAAAAAAAATTCTTTCATTTCTCATGTTTAGCATTAGGGCTGTAAACGAACCGAACGTTCAGCGAACAGTTCGTGAACCGTTCGGCGGGAAGTTCGTTTATGTTCGTTCGTTTAATAAACGAACGAACACGAACAAGGAATTTCGTTCGATTAGTTAAATGAACGAACATGAACAAAGGTCCCGTTCGTTCAATTGTGTCCGTGAACGTTCGGTAAGGTGTTCATGAACGTGTTCGTGAACATTCGTTCATTTGCGTTCGTTTTTGTTCACATGCTTGTCTTTTAAAGAAAGATTTTTGTACTTTCGTATATTTTATCTATACTTTTTTATATAATTAAACTTATATTATTTTATTACCCTAAAAATTAAACTAAAAAAACCATATTTAATCTTGTTTATGCACCATTTCACTTTCATTTCTTATTATTTACATCGACGAATACGATTGACATCCGTTCCACAATAAGGAATTCAAGTTCTAGTGCTACTCTCTAGGCCATCCACCATTATCCTTCGTCACATTCGCCAAATTTATTTGTGTTCGTGAACCGTTCGCGAACACACTCATTTCCTTAATGAACGAACACGAACATAAAATCTCGTTCGGTAAGTGTTCATGAACCGTTCGTGAACACATTTATTTCCTTAACGAACGAACACGAACAAAGCCTTGTTCGTGTTCGTTCGGTTCGTTTACAGCCCTATTTAGCATGTCAAGACTCATTTGTATTTGATCTTTACCCCAAATATATTTGTATAATTCTTCATGTCTTATATTTTCACTTTAATATACATTAAATATAAGATTTTTTTTCAGGATTTCTCATCAAATTGTTAGTATCTTTAAACGTAAATTATCATAACTTGTTTTATACTCTGTGCGCGTTGCGGCACGCTAACCCAAATCGTTAAAATAACAAAAAGTAACCCGAACTAAAACCGATGGAATTTTTTATTACAAAACCAAAAGAGTTAGTAGGAAGCTAACTATTACATCCACAAAAAAAAACTACCACAGTAGCATCAAAACTGGAGAAGCCAGCAACCACAAAACTTGACAACAACAAATACATCCCACCCTATCACTTTAGACATTCCAAGCTAAACCTACACCAAATATCCCAAAGAGAGCAGCAGCCTTTGATTGGCTTTTGACACACATAAACACCAAAACTTTTATATCTTCCAAAACCTTGGACACGGAGATCTGCTTATCGTGCGTTGCGCGAGCGTTTGGTATTTTTGTCTTGGCAGTGGGATGGGGATTTTATATTTGCATTCACAATACATCAGTTGTTAGAAAAATGTTGGTTCCTGGTTCTTGTTGATAAATGGGTGTTTAATGTTCTAGCTGCTGCCATGGTTCTTGCCTTTCTTGGATGGGGGAGTTTTATCATCCGCAGTTAATGCCTAATGAGTGTTTTGAAATGTTTGTTATCTACCTACAAAAATTTAAGGTGGAAATAACATTCAATATGCTTACAGGAACATGTGGATCTCAGGCATGAGAAGTTAAAAAATTGGTTTACGAAACGAAGGCAAAACAACTAACTCACTGGCCAAATACACCAATCATGTGTGAAAGCACTAAAAAGAAACATCTCGGTTCGGTTAATTCCGTTTGTAGATGTATGTAAGCATAACCAAACCAAAAAAGATTATCAAATAAAGAGTTAATCAATTGTGTCATTTTTTGGTTGATTAATTTTTTACTCACACATGCGGACCAAATTGACCATCTAACAACCGGCTTGTTTTTAACCCATCCTAACCCGAACCCATTCTGATCCTTTTTTTAATCTGCCCATCCTGACCTAAACTCGTCCTAACCCTAACCCATCTTGACCCAACAACCTCTATAACATTGGTAATCTCCATCTTTAACTACAAGCAAACTTATTGAACAACTAAGGTCTGCCTAGAACAACGATTATCTCATTTCATGCAAATAGACTTTTACTCATTTTCTCTTACGATTAGATAAAAAAAGGAACAGATGTAATTTGAATTAAATGTACCTGTGATAATCGATTTCCGGTTCTTTAATTGGACACAATGAGTGTGATAAAAGATCCATTTTCATCACTTCTTTAAACAGAATCAGCGACTCCAAATCTTTTGATCGGTTTACCTTTCTCATGTGTATCCTCTGGTCAAAGTTGAAACAGTTTCATATTAAAACATGTTTCTCCATATTATTACAAAATAAAAAAATAGATACCAGACTGATTGAAACTTGTAAAGTAAGAAACCTTTTTTCGTTTAATGTTTTAGATTTGAAATTCATATAGTTCATTCAATAGAAAAGTGTGTATTCAAATAGGCTAAGAATAAGAACCATCGCTACCGTCGCAACTGTCAATCACCACCGCCATTTTACTAATCATGAAAGATTGTGATATGAACCCGTATGGAAACATATTTCATTGTCAATAACAATGTTTAAGAAATCATTTGTTTAAAGTCTCATTGGCTAACCTTAAACACCGAAGACACACAACCAATAGCTTAAAAAATTTAAACGATTAAAGGCTAACAGGAATCACCTGAGACTCATGTAAAGCTTTAACACACCTGGGCTTGCATAATTCTTCAAAGTAATTCTTCTCGTCAATTGGTTCCTCGTCCTCCTTTTTATAAAAAGAAGTACGAATCTGCGAAACCATAGAATAGAATCTTAGTCTTGTAACATTAGCTTGAGTGTTTTAAAGAAACTGCTGTGACAAACAATGGTATCCCAAAATGATTTTTTGAGGTTCGACATCAATACCATACTGATATGTCACGGCCCCCGACCCCACCCTGGACGGAATCTGGAGCCGTGAACAGCCAAGTGGTACCGGCGGTTATTTTGAAAAATATTGCAGCGGAAAATTTCATCAGGACCGTGGGTTTGGAAAAATATCAGAGTTTAGAAACACCGGATTTTATTTATTAAACAGATGGGAATAAACCCAGGTTTTTGCAAAGGTAGCTTTAATATGAAATAATCCTGAATACATAGAACAAGTTTCCTTAATTTAATTTAATTGATAAAATAAGCCACTTCTTTAAGCCTTTTGGTGCCGCATCCAATTCCTATTCCGATCTACTGTAATTACCTGAAACGCGTTTTAAAAAGGTTTGGTCAGTAGGAAATACTGGTGAGTTCATTCAGGTTTTATAAAATGACACCTTAGTTATGAATTACAGCATAAGAGCGATTACAATGGCTACTATCTTATTTTTATCTGGCGCCGTGTCACACCCTGGTGACGATGGTCATACCACTATTGGGTCCTTTCACCCAAGTAGTGATGATTATCATTGTTAGGTTAATGAACCTAACCGTGAGAAATTAGTAATGTGCACAATACCCCACTAGCCAGTGATTCAAGATAACCACGACTTAATCCCTGTAATTATAACTTTTAAAAATGGTTGGAGTATTGTAAAACATTATTGATAAAAAGAGAATGATTCACATTGCAGGTTTAGGGGCTGTTTGGCAACTTCTGAATGAATAAGTGCTGAAAGAATAAGAGGTCTGAACCAGTAAGAGGTCCGAACCAGTAAGTGCTGAACCAGTTTAAGTCTGTTTGGTTGGATCTCTGAATGACTGTGTACAATGACGATTTTACCCTTCTGAATTATTTCTTGCTGAGTATAATGTATCTGTTTGGTCATAACTCCTAATAATGAATAATTATTAAAGAAAAAAAAATACAAACCATCATAGAAAATCCAAATTACACATAAATCCTTCTTGAAAACATACTAATCCAAGTAGAAATTAATAACTCGCGTACAATTTTGGTTTTAAGCATTTGACATTAATTGAGTAGCTATCTCGTCACGCAAAGTAGTCATATAATCAATGCCTTGTGAGCCCCATTCCATGTCGTGAACAGACTGGCCATCACTTTCCTCCTGTTGCATTTCTCCAAAAAAAGTGTTCTCGTTGTACACCACAAATAACTGATCATGAATATTCCATTTCCTTATAAAGTTATGGATGGCGAAACACGCAATCACTATGTCTCTTTGTATCGGAAATGAAAAAGGGGCCATTTGTTTTAGGATTGGGAATCTTGCCTTCAAAACACCATATGCGCGCTCAATCACATTTCTGAGTTGTGCGTGAGCATGGTTGAACTTTTCTTCCTTAGTCAATGCACGTTGTCGTCGAAAATCGGCTAACCAATATCTCGTATTACGGTAGGGAGTCATAAACCCACGAGTGTTGGTGTATGCGGCATCGCAAAGGTAATATTTGTCTGCAAATGTTAGTATCAAAACTATTAAATAAAAAACTAGATAAACAATTACATCAAATTTAAGGGAAGGTTAAAAACCTGGTGGGGGGAAATAAAAGCCAGAACTCGGATTAAATGCAACTTCTTTCAAAACACGTGAATCATGTGCAATACCCTCCCATCCGGCCCACATGAACGTGAATATCATATCAAAATTACAGATTCCTAAGACATTTTGAAAGCATTCACCCTTTCCTCTTCCCCTGTAACGAGTTTGTTGATCACCAGGTACGACTGCATGTACAAGAGTTCCATCTAATGCACCTATTGCTCCAGGAAATATTTGTTTTAGCCTTCTATGGTTTTCTGAAGCATCCGCGATTGGATTAGAAGATGTCGGAACTATAACTTCTCTTGCGAAATTCATCATCGCAATTAAGACCTCATGAAAATATCTATGAATTGTTTCTGTTGAGTGTTGAAACCTTCGCTTAACCATTCGAAATCGCTCATTATGTCCTATGACAATAAAAAACATAGCCATCTTTTCTTCAAAGGTTATTGACCTACTACTCTGCAACCAATTTCTTTGCTTAAAATGATTGCACAATAGTACATACGCATCACGTGACATGCGCATCATCTCATGACATTGTGTAGAAGTGCCATGCAACAATTCTTGTGTGTACTCATGACCGGTCAATGCCGAATTCAGATCTCTTATCCTTTCATGATTGATCAATACCGAGGCTATCAATGTCCAAAGGAGCAATTTGATCAATCATTTCCATTTGAGTGCCATCAATGTCCAAAGGAGCAATTTGATCAATCATTTCCACAGAAGGATGAGGAATTGTAGAAGATGGCCCCCAACTATCAAAACCATTTGAAGTAGATCCTTCAAACAATTGAATACACAAGTTGGGATAATCAAGTGGCACTCTTCTCAACTTTTCTACGAATTTGTTGGACTATGTGGAAAAAAACTAAGAATTACTATGAGGTTATTGAAATATATATATATATATATATATATATATATATATATGTGTGTGTGTATATATATAAAGAAATACCTTGCTCTCAAGTTGCCATTCCTCTTCTGTTAAGTTAAAGGTGTTTGTTTGAGGGTTATAAACATTTCCAGTTTTGTTCTTAAGCTTTGACCAAGCTGCAAATTTTGATTTCAAGTAATCATAGCGATTCTTCATTTGTTTTTGATCCACTATAAAATCATGTTCTATTTTCAATTTTTCAGCAACTCTCTTCCATGAAATTGCTTTCAGGCTACTACCCTCACGTCCATGAAGTGCAATTTCATGAATACATGATTCTAGAAAGGTTTTACCGACTCCTTCTTGCTTCCAATTAATCCTAATCTTTTTTTCAGCCATTTCTTTAGTAGAATCTACCAATTGATAAAAAAAACAACTATAATTAAATAATTAAACACCGAACATCAACTTTAGTAAGTATCTAACTAGTACATCAACCATACCGAGTAGCCTAAGGTATCGTTTTGGTGAGATTAACTAATTAACAACATTAAAAACCACCCATAAAACTGGTTTGATAAATCTGTTTGTATTTGGTTTTAACATTATATGTATGTGTATATATATAATAGAGTTTAATAATGCATCTCAGAGACCCAAATTATTGCATATGGCACTATAAACTGGTTTTAACATTATATGTATGTGTATATATATAATAGTATATGTATTTGGTTTTAACATTATATGGAATTCTTGGACAACATCGAACAGCAGCAACTAAAACAAGAAAACAAAGTTTAATAATTTTATTGCATATGGCACTATAAACTGGTTTTAACATTATATGTATGTGTATATATAATAGTATATGTATTTGGTTTTAACATTATATGGAATTCTTGGACAACATCGAACAGCAGCAACAAAACAAGAAAACAAAGTTTAATAATGCATCACAAAGACCCAAATTATTGCATATGGCACTATAAACTGTAAACTACTCTCTCCACTTATTCATCCAACCACCACCACCGGTTTCAAAAAAAACCCCCCCAAATTGAAAGAAAAAAAAAGACGCCCCAAACAGGGGTTTCGGTGGTGGCTGGATCTATGAAAATCAGGGTCGGTGGTGGCTGGATCTACGAAAATCAGGGGTTTCGGTGGTGGCTGGATCTCGTAAGAGGGTGAGAGTGTTTGTGAGTGGTTGATAGATGAACTCGAAATCGAAGAACAAACAGAATACATGCGATTACATACAACAGCATCAACAAAATCAGCTATTAAAATTCGAATAAAGTGATTAGAACATACCTTTGATGCTTCCTTTGTTACAGATTGTTGTAGATTTGCATTCGAAAAAAACCCTAGGGAAGAAGGAGACGCATGAGTAGAAGAGGGGAGAAAAAGTGGCTTGGAGTTTTTAGGGTATTTGTTGCAAAGTTTTTAGTCAGACTTCATATAATGTATGACTCGGTCAGTGGTAAATAAGAGGTTGGGTAAGTTTAAGAGGCAAATAAGAGGGGTGAAACAAACGGTCTGAAATCTGACTCAGTCAGACATTGGGTATTAAGAGGCAAATAAGATGTAAACAAACAGGGCCTTAGACAGGTAGATGTAAGCCTACTAATTTAGCCTTGTAACCTAATTTAAATGACAATGCATACGAAACTAGGTTAGTAACTTAATACAACATTTACGATAAGCTCACGAAATCAAAACCCTCACGACGAATGACAAAGTGCAGTACTTAAACATCCATCGGATTCACGACGAATGACAAAGTATAGCCCGAGTTTGGGCAGCACTTAAACATACATCGGATTCTCAACGAATGACAAAGTATAGCCCGAGTTTAGGCAGCACTTAAACATCCATCGGATTGGTTTCAATCAATCGGACATTGTATCCTAGCAGTGATCGAGTTATTACCCTGTTGTCGCAGCAGAGCTTCGTGCTTGTGTGTGTTTTTTGGACTAAACAGACGATATCTCAATGTAGGAAACGAGTTTTTACGTCGAACCAACGCCAAAATTCAAGTGCCAAAGCCCTGCATTTATGCCGAAAAATAGTCCCTGTCGCGTGTCACGAGAGGCTCTCGCGTGGCGCGACGGGTCACTTCTAGGATAGGGTAGCCTTGTGTATTTCTAGACTAGGTGAGTCAACCGTTCGACGAAATTCGCATTCGACAACAAACAGTGAGGATAATACCGATTAAGGAATACCCCCCCCCCCCCTGAGTTTTAGGGGCCCCTGATCCTAGTTCTGATTGTTCTGAAAATTTTAGGGGTCATGCAATATGACTTGGGGGTCTCAATTAGGGTATCCTATTTGGACATAATAAAATAAGAAATAATAATTTTGGCGAGAGTTGTTACATGATATCATCCCTGCCAAATTTCATCCAACAAATATAGCATATTGTATTACACAGCTTTGACCATAATAAAACTTAAATGAAGTAGACTCATCTACATTTATAACAAAAAAAAAGCATCTCCATCGGTCAATAAAAATATGATTTTATACAAAGTTATAAACTATATGGAATATATGTAAAAGTGGACAACTAATCTTCGAATACTCGTCTTCTTTCACCAAAGTTGCGATTTGTGCCTGGTATTCGTCCATGGCCTTTTGTGGCTCTCAAAAAAAGGGTACCAACAGTATAATGCCTATAGAAATGGACCACTCGACTTGTTTAGTTTCACCGTCGTCAATATCTACATCCATCTAATTCCTCCCAAAATAGCACATTTGTCAACAACTTATATTAAGTTCTTCCATCACTAACCATAAAAAATAAATAAATTAATTCACATCTGCATAAAACTTAAGAATCATAACAACCTGGTAACTATTTGAATTTAAATACATTCATCGAGAAACAGATTAAGCATCCAGAAGAAAAAGTATTCACTATGAAACATTAGAACAAACCTATATCTTGCTGAGTAGAGACATCCCCGAATTATTAACATGGTACACCGTTCAACACAGCATCGAATCCTCCACAAACACACCGTCATTTATTATCCCCTAACTTCCCCAAAACAAATGATGTCGCATTGCCATTAATCGAAAACACCCAGATTTGGGTCAAATTACACAACGACGACACAGTATTATCTTACCAGAATCTAACCCGTTCATCATCACCGTCTAATCCACCAAAACAATCATAAATCAAATTAAGTCATATACGATCTGGTAAACCTAATTTTGACAGAAACCGAGATGATTACACCTGATTGGTGTCGGTTTTAGTTGCGCAACAACACCCTAAAGGCGAATCTATCAAAATCAACTTAAATTTAGAGTCGATCGGCGAAAGTTTCTATGAAGACAATCAACAATGGAGATGAGCTGACGAGGTACCGGATGACTTGGAATCCGAAGTAAAAGACGCCGACGCCGTTCACCGATATCGGCGAAGTAGTAATCGTTCACACGTCTCCATGTCTCTCCCCTTTTCAATATTCTTTGGATGTGCAGGTGAATGGTGGCAATAAAGTCTCAAAGAAGAGATGCGTGGGCATAACGTGGCTATCAAAGGATCTGTTTATGTATGGCCCAATGAATAGTGACAGGGTGTTTTGGTACTATTCATTCCCTTCACTTATTATCAGATTTATAATTATAATATAATTATAATTATAATATAATTTATAATTATAAATATAATTTATAATATAATTATAATTATAATTTATAATATAATATAATTATAATTATAATTTATAATATAATTATAATTATAATATAATTATAATATAATTATAATATAATTTATAATTATAAAGGCACAAACTATCTACACACTAAGTGTGTAGATAGCCACCATCCAAAAGTTGTTTTTTGTCTTATATGTACACCACTGCAGTGTCGAGTTATAACCAAAGCGTGACGTTTTGGTCTGGTTAACCAGACAAAGACTGACGGGTGTCTGACGGGTCTGTTGACCAGACCAAAACACCGAGCTTTGGCCACGTTAACCAGCCAAAAGACTGACAACCGGTCAGTCTTTTGTCTGGTTGACAGGACCAAAACGCGGCCAAAGCTCGGCGTTTTGGTCCGGTCAACAGACCTGTCAGTCTTTTGTCGGGTTGATCGGAACAAAACGCCGCGCTTTGGCCACTACTCGACACTGCAGAGTATGCATATAGTACAAAAAACACCTTTTTGGTGTGTAGATAGTGACTTGGGTGTGCCAATAGGTACACCCTTTATAAAATATTAGTATTACATATAATTCGTAGTTATTTTATAATTACGTTTTTTTACGTCATTATTTTTATAGAACGTATATAATATAAGTGCGTCTTTATAAACTGTTAACCTAGTTTATTTTGTTAAATTAAACGAACACGTTAAATAAAATGTACAGAAAGCCATAAGAATTAAACGTAAACAATCCAAAACCAACGTGATGTAAATAGAAGATTAACTGCAATATATATATATATATATATATATATATATATAAGTTTGTACATACAAAACAAAAAGGTACAACTGAGTACATAATACATAACAAAACACTATACAAACAAACTAAGGTACTAATCCTCGTGCGGTGGGGACGGTGGGAGGGGAAGTGGAGGCAACCCGGCGAGCTCTCGTAGAGCAACGAGCGTCTCGACCATCTAGTCAATGAGTGCGCCCTGGCGTCTGAGGCGCCGGTCAAAGTCCCGAGCCACCGCACGCGTTACCGGAGGAAGGTCAGCGTAAACGTGCTGCGGGTACTGTGGCGGCTCAGGAGGTGGCTGAACTGGTGGTACCGGGATCTCCTCGACATGCTCCTCCTGAGCCAGATCCTCGAATACAGGCTGAGCCTGAGCCTGAGGCTGGCCCTGAGGCTGATCCAGGCCCAGAGCCTGTAGCTGAGCCCGCCGAGCGGCCTCCTGAACATGAGCAGGGGCTAACACTCCATCCCTCAGCTCAATAACAATCGGGATGACCTCCGGTAACTCCTCCGCATGCCAAATCTGCCCGTCACGGCCCCTAAACCTCAGACCAACATCAAAGGTATGGGTGATCTGCATGCTAGATACTGACGCGCGGCCCGACCTGGTTGACGGGATCGGATCAGACAGCTCCGGATCACTCTCGGGCACGAGCCCTAGCGAGCGTGCAATGGTGGTGATGGATGAGCCACCGTGCAGCTGCCCGCGGAGCTGCCGGTGGTATGCACCTGCAAAGTAATCTGCCAGGCAGGGTGCTAGATCGCAGGCCTGGCCGCGAAGTAGGCAGTATAGAAAGAAAAGGTCACTGAGGTTGACCTTCTCCTTGCTGGTACCCCGCGACACGATAGATGACGCGATAATATGGTGCAGGTATCGGTACAAGGGGTCTTTAATGGTGGTGGCCTTTTGCCAGGATTTCCCAAAGGGAACCCTGGAAATAGCCCTCCAGAAACTGATAAGCGTCTGCCTGTCCATCGCCCTAACCCCCTGCGTATATAAATCAGTATCAAGCTCGGCCTCTATGTACAAACCTGTATGGACAGCAAACTCCCGCACACTCATCTGAAACTGCTGACCGACGAGACGGAATGTAACCTCGTGGACTGGAAAATCCGGGTCCTCCACGTAATCCGCCGGATGCGGTGCGTATGTAAACGTAGAAAGAAACTCGACCGTAAGCTCACGGTACGAGTCCTCCATCGCTATCTGAAATAGGCGCGACCAAGGAGTATCTAGTCCAACTATATCACGCGTCCGCGCGGCCTCTCCCACGGTCTCCAGCAGGTCCCAATCTATCCCTACATGCCCCCCAATCTCCATGGTGTGCAACCTAGCGCATCTCCTCGCCGCCCGTGACCCCTCCTCAAACTGCAGGTACGGACATACCTCCTCTACCTCAGCCTCCTCCATATGCTCAATCTCCTCCTCGTGATCGGAATCCATCCCTGCACGTTTAAATACAAATACAATATTAAACAATATCAAATACAAGTTATTATTAATAATTCTAATACACAAATAATATTAAATAAAAGATAATAAACAAATAATATTATTAAATAATTCAAATACACAAATAATATTAAATAAAAGATAATAAACAAATAATAATATTAAACAATTCAAACAATAAATAATAATAAATAAATAATAGAAAAAAAAATTAAACATGAACCAAAGCGCCCCGCTTTGGCCTCGGCGCGGCGCTTTGGTTCTTCGTTTTCAAAAACAGAACCCAGCAACCGATCAAAATGTCACACCCTGGCTTTGCGGAAGCGTGGTTAATTTGGTGTGACTTCTTAATACCATAGCTTAACCATAACAAAGCTATATGAAATAAAACCATGCAAGATCATCCATTTAATTAAGTTTTAAAAACCAAATACAACAACATTGTCTTAACAATCACAAACATCAACATGACATAAACACAGTTTAAGGACTGTGACTTGTCCAGGAAAGAGTCACATTCCCTAAACCCGGATGACCTCATAACTAGTGCAGCGGGAAAACGTGTCATACCGCGCCAGATCCTTTAATTCCCTGAAATACATGTAAGTTGAAAAATCAACAATAATGTTGAGCGAGTTCATGTGTTTAGTATGTGCGCGCGAATAAACCTTTATAATCATTGTAAGTATGAATGTTTTGTAAACTCTGGTATGAAAGTAAATAAGGAAACATATCAGTTAATGTGTAACCACATGGTCCAACCTGCGGGCGCATGGGAGGGGATAGGATAAGATAAGGTCACCACATGGTCCAACCTGCGGGCGCATGGGTGGTGTTACGACAAGATCACCACATGGTCCAACCTGCGGGCGCATGGGTGGTGTTACGACAAGGTCACCACATGGTCCAACCTGCGGGCGCATGGGTGGTGTTAAGACAAGGTCACCACATGGTCCAACCTTAGGGCGCATGGGTGGGGTTTGTTATGCTCAAATAGGCCTATCACTTGTATCCCTCGATCGTACTACGAGGACTAATGTTCTTAAGGTTTCACCTACCCAATCACATAACCTAACAGTTCCTTCCTTAGCTGACCATACCATGTAAGAAACATTCGTAATCATAGTAACATGTATTTCACCCCCGTAGTTTAGAAAACTAAAAACAGTTAAGAGAAAAGGGGGACATGAACTCACAGTGGTGCGTCTCTACCAAGTATGCCTCCAAATCAATCAGCTGTATGACGACCAACACGTACTAACTCTATTAGACGGACGGCCGTGCCTTAGCTTTATGGTTTAAGTTTTTGGGAAATAGTTAGGCAACTATTTCGTGTTTACATTCTGTATATACTTTGTAGTCATTTTTCCTTCCCAAGGATGGGGGAATTAATACATGTGTGTTCGTATAATTTCGAAATATATTATTAAGTCTCACTTAAAATATATTTTATTTCCAACTTCAAAATATAAATATTCTTCCCAAAAATATTATACTTTAATACGTGTGATTTTCCCAAAATAATACTTAGTAATATTATTTTTACCCTAAAAATAATATTTACGTAGTTCACAAAATAAAATCATAAACACTTATACAAGTGATGTTGTGAAAAATATATACTAAATATATATATATGTATCACGTTTTATTTTGTGAAATCCCACCTCCGGTATTTTGTAAATAAGTCGTGGCGAAATCTATAATTTGAAAACAAGTCAAAACGTATTTCTAACACTTATAGTGAAAATATTTCTAAGTGTTAGGTTTTTGGAAAAATTTCGCCAGAGTTTCCTCTGTAACTAGAGGTGGCCACGCTTTCAAGCGTATCATTTTCTTTTATAAACCAAATCAACAATTTTCTTATTCGATCAAGACAATGTTCAACGTATCAAACTAGTTAATAAACATGTAGTTTTGCAAGAATCTCATGAACTTGTAGTTTTCTAATATTATGAAGTAAATCCCATTACTTTTAGTGGATCTTTATATAAATTAATCCGGTTTCGTAAAAACCCCGTTTTTAAAGAAAGTCCATCCTTACAACTTCTTGTAAAATTTGACAAAACTAGTTATTTGTCGAAACTTAGTGTTACACAAGCATTTACACACTTGTGTGTTCTAAAAACCATTCGTGTTAGTGTAAGATCCGTCTTTAAAAGTATGTTTTCTCTTGAAACGTGGTCCTTTGAAAATACCGCTTGTAGATACGTAGATCTACTAGTTTTAAACACTATTTCACAAACAAAATCGCTTTTACACAAGTTCATGATATGTGTGTGGTAGAGTTTCGCCCTTTAACCCTTGTTACTTCCAAAACAACCTTATGTCATGATCCAAGATCGTGACCAACCCGGGTTAAATGACGATCCGAGCTACCACAACATAGATCGGATCCAAATAGTCACACAAATCAAATACTACAAGTTTTACACAACATATGAGCTTTTAACCATCACTTATAGCATTTTTAGAAGACTTTTAAGCTTCAACTTGGATGTTCATGACTTTTAACCGTTACAAATCATATTAACCACTTAAAAATAGTTCGAGAAGGTGATTTAAGCAACTTACTACTAGCTCGAGGCTAGGGAAGAAACTAGTCGAGAAACGGGTGGTTAAAAGCAACGTAGAGAGGTCCTTGGCAATCCGCAAGCACCGGGCTTCCTCGTATGAGACCCTTCACACTTGTATATAAGTAGAATGCCTTGATAAAAAAAAATGAAAGTGATGTTGGGTGGAGCTTGGTGGTTGGCCGAATGTATGAGTGAGAGGGGAGAGAGAGTTCACTTTTTTTTTGTGTTAAGGTTGCAAGTGAAAGTCTAATTCACCAACCATTCTTATAGACCATATTATATAATTGTCCATGGTGTAAAATGTTTAGTGAATACTAAACAAAACAAATTAAATAATTATAAATTGTAAGGGTGGTCCCCCCCCCCCCCCAAATGGGACAATCGGTTATGGGGGGGGGGGGGATAATTGGTTCATTTCTAACTAGAAAAGTTAGTGCTAGTATTTAGTTTATTAGGTAATTAAAGTAGGGTATTATGTGTGTAGTAATTATAGCGGGTGTTAGGGTATTCGGGGACCCTAACTGGCTCAAAAAAAAGAAAATAGTGTCATTGACAATATTTTTATGCCCCGGGTTAAGTCCGGTTGTACGGTTGGATATTACTCTGTTAAAGCGCTAAATAATTATTTAAAGTGTCGTAAATTTTATCTTTAGTGACACCATTTATTCCCGACATTTTAGAAAGTGTCTAGTAATATTTTTCCAACTTTTTGCACTTTACTAGTTTAGGTAAATGCTGAATTTTTATATTAAAGTGCTGAATTTTTGTACTCAGGGTACGTTTTAGGCACATCCGGTCACTATAATTATCACCTAGTGACGCAGTTCTACAACCCTTGTATCCCTACACTCACCACTAGTGTAGCAAAATATTTCTGGCTCATACAGGCCTTAGAGGCAGTGTCTGCCTGATGCTGGCTTTATCAGCATGTTCAATAGGTTGTCCGTTTATAGTGCTACTGTGCTTTTTGTGCATCATGTTTGTCACTAAGGTTCAGCATGTAAATAATGTAGTGACAGCAAGTAAAGTATGATGCAGGTATATGCATGTATCAGAAATCAAGTAGCAGTTCATCAGTAATTTCAAACGAGCACAGTAATTAAGCAGTAATTAATTATTAATTAAGTCGTATTCTGCCCCCGTTAGAAAAATTTCGTGAGGGTTGTCACATTCTGCCCCCGTTAGAAACATTTCGTCCCGAAATTTTAAGTTCTGCTTGTAGATGCAGGGTTCTTAGGAAATAAGTGGGGGTATTTCTCTTTCATCCGGTCCTCACGCTCCCAGGTGTATTCAGGACCATGTCTGGCATTCCAACGAACTTTGACGAGCTTGACACTGCTCCGGCGGGTCTTGTTTACTTTCCAATCCGTAACCTCAACCGGTTCTTCAACGAAATGGAGCGTGTCGTCAACATGAATCTCGTCGATGGGAATGATAATGGTATCTTGAGTTGGACTTTTCTTCAGGTTGGATACATGAAATGTATCGTGAACTGAGTGGAGTTCAGTAGGTAAGTCCAGCTTGTATGCTACCAGTCCTATTCTTTCCAAAATTCTGAAAGGACCAATGTAGCGTGGATTTAACTTCCCACGCTTTCCGAAGCGTGCCACACCCTTCCAGGGTGAAACCTTCAATAAAACCATTTCTCCCACTTGGAATTCCAAGTGTTTCCGGTTTGGATCCGCATAGGCCTTCTGTCTGTGGCGAGCTGCTTCGATGCGTTTTAGAATCTGCGCAATCTTGTCTGTCGTCTCTTGGACGATTTCGGGACCAGCAAGCTGCCTATCACCTGCGTCAGCCCAGCATAGGGATGATCGGCACTTGCGTCCGTAAAGGGCTTCAAATGGCGCGACACCAATACTGGTGTGGTAGCTGTTGTTGTATGAAAATTCGACCAGAGGCAAATGCTTATCCCAGCTACCGCCCAAATCCATAACACACGCTCTCAGCATGTCTTCCAAAGTCTGTATCGTTCGCTCGCTTTGACCGTCAGTTTGCGGATGAAACGCAGTGCTCAGATTCAGTTGTGAGCCAAAAGCTTCTTGGAAGGATTGCCATATCCTTGACACAAACCTTCCGTCTCTATCAGAGATGATCGAGAGAGGCACTCCATGACGTGCGACGATCTCTCTCATGTAAATTTCGGCCAACTTGCTCGTATTATCCTTCTCTCTGATAGGTAAGAAGTGTGCTGACTTCGTTAATCAATCCACTATTACCCAAATAGTGTCATGGCCTCTTGGCGTTCTTGGCAACTTTGTAATAAAATCCATTGAGATTTGTTCCCATTTCCACTTGGGGATCTCAGGTTGTTGCAGAAGTCCTGAAGGCTTCTGGTATTCCGCTTTAACCTTAACACATGTTAAACATTTGCTCACATAAACAGCAACATCGCCTTTCATCCTAGGCCACCAATAATAATCCTTGAGATCCTGGTACATCTTATCCGCTCCTGGATGGATAGAGTACCGCGATTTGTGAGCTTCATCAAAAATAACCTTCCTTAAACCACCAAACAGAGGAACCCAAATCCTTTTCTCAAAACATAACGTTCCTTCCTCGTTTGGTACCAGTAGCTTCTCCATTCCACGGAGATATTCTTCTTCAAGGTTTCCTTCCTTGAGAGCTTCTTTCTGCGCGGCATGAATGCGCAAGGAAAGATCGGTTTGGATAATCATTTCTAAAGCCCTAACCCTTATGGGCTTGTTCCTCTCCTTTTGACTTAGGGCATCGGCGACCACATTCGCCTTCCCTGGATGATACTTTATCTCGTAGTCATAATCGTTCAGCAACTCAACCCATCGTCTTTGTCTCATATTCAACTCCTTCTGGTTGAATATGTGTTGTAGGCTCTTGTGGTCTGTAAAAATTGTACACTTTGTACCATAAAGGTAGTGTCTCCAGATCTTTAATGCAAAACCACTGCGCCAAGTTCCAAATCATGCGTGGTATAGTTCTTCTCATGTACCTTCAACTGACGTAATGCGTAAGCAATAACTTTCTGGCGTTGCATCAACACGCAACTCAATCCTTGACGCGAGGCGTCACAGTATACCACGAAATCGTCAGTACCTTCCGGTAGTGCTAGAATTGGCGCATTGCAGAGCTTATCCTTCAACAGCTGAAACGCTTCTTCCTGTTTGATTCCCCAATCAAACTTCTTATCTTTCTGGGTGAGGAGTGTCAATGGTTGAGCGATCTTCGACAATTCCTCAATGAACCTTCGATAGTAGCCAGCCAAACCCAAGAATTGTCGAATCTCAGTTGGCGTCTTTGGCATTTCCCAATTCTTGATCGCTTCGATCTTTGTGGGATCAACATGGATTCCATTTCCATTTACCACATGTCCAAGAAATTGGACTTCACTTAGCCAAAATTCGCACTTAGAGAATTTGGCATACTGCTGTTCTTTCTTCAGCAACTCCAAAATAGCTCTTAAATGTTGTTCGTGCTCAGCCTTTGTCCTTTAATAAATCAAGGTGTCGTCGATAACACAATCACGAACTTGTCCAAGTATGGCTTGTAAACTCTACTCATCAAATCCATAAAAACTACAGGTGCGTTTGTCAACCCAAACGGCATAACTAGGAACTCGTAGTGTCCATAACGAGTTCTGAAGGCTGTCTTTGGGATACTCTCCTCTTGTATCCTTAACTGATGGTATCCAGATCGAAGATCGATCTTTGAATAAAAGCTTGAGCCTTGCAGTTGATCAAACAGATCATTAATTCTTGGCAGAGGATATCTATTCTTGATCGTCATCTTGTTCAGCTCCCGGTAGTCGATGCACATTTGAAAACTACCGTCCTTCTTCTTGACAAACAGGACCGGAGCTCCCCAAGGCGAGAAGCTTGGTCGGATAAAACCCTTGTCTAACAACTCTTGAAGTTGTGTCGACAGTTCCTGCATCTCAGACGGAGCAAGTCTATAAGGTGCCTTAGCCACAGGTGCGGCGCCTGGAACTAAGTCAATGCGGAACTCTACTTGTCTCTGAGGTGGCAGTCCAGGTAAGTCCTCTGGGAAGACTTCTGGATATTCCCTTACGACAGGGATGTCTTCTATTCTCGGCTCAGCAGCCTTCTTATCCACAAGGTGTGCCAGGAAGGCAACACATCCCTTCTGCAAACACTTTCGCGCTTTCAGGCAGCTGATAATTCTTAACGGCGTATCACACTTCTCCCCGTGAACCACAATAGTTTCACCATCTTCGGTGGGGATACGAACGACCTTTTCGTGACAAACTATCTCAGCCTTGTTGCCTGATAACCAATCCATTCCTACCACCACGATTATTGTTTCTGTTTCCAAATCCTCCTTGGCCTCCCTGACCAATAGTGGCCCAACAAGAATCCTTCGAGTGACCGTTCTTCCCACAAGCTTCACATGTTTTCAGTCCACATCGGCCAGAATGATGACGCTAGCATGTGTTACACTTGGGCAGAGTGCCCATATAACCCTTTCTTTTGTTCTCATTATTCGTTCGGGTACCCTCAGCGAGCTTCCTTTTGTTCTTTCCGGATGACTCTACCTGAGTCTCCTTCTTCTTGGCAGGGTTTGTAAGTTTTTCTAGTCTAAGTGCCTCCGTAGCGAGTGCCAAACCCATCTTACTTGCCGCATCAGTTGTTGGTGGCGTTGATCTCGTCATCAAGCTCAAGACTTGAGGCCCCAGTTCCCAAATGAATTGTTCCAATTTCCTCAGTTCTGGTTTTACCAGGTACGGAACAATTTGTGACAGATCATGAAATCGTTGCACGTACTCCAACACCTTCGGACCTTCCATCATCAGGCTCCGAAATTCATCTTCCCATTTCTGGGTTTCCGTCTGGGAGCAATACCTCTTATGCATCATTCCTTTCAGCTCACCCCATGTTAACGCATACGCTGCAGCAGCGCCCTTTATACAAATCTGAAGATTCCACCATAATCGAGCCTCATCTAGAAGCAGCTCAGAAACGTATGGGACTTGTTGTTCCGGCGTACAACCACTCACTTGAAAGATGGAATCCATTCTTTTGATCCACTTTGCAAAGGCTATGGCACCTCCAGTACCGTCGAACTTTGGAGGCTCGTGGTTGAGGAAGTGCCAGTAGGTACAGCCATGAGGTGGATTGTTGTTGCCGGTATTGTCAGAATTAGTTCCGCTAGTTCCTCCTTGAGAGGCGGCGTAATGCGCGATGGCAGCCACGATGACCTGCTGAAGCTCTGCCTCATTGGTAGGCATTCGTGTTTGACGTCTCGGCGGCATCCTCTAAAAGATGGTTCTCGTTGGTCAGGTCATAGTAAGTAGAGTGTACGTAAGTATACAACAATATCAACACATAACATCTCATGTTATAAATAAATCGATCACATAACATCTCATGTTATAAATAAATCGATCACATAACATCTCATGTTATAAATAAATCACCCATATTGATAGCCTCTGCAATGGTTGAGGGCTTCGAGGTAGTAACCATACCCCTGGTCTGGGGTGCAAGTGTCCAAATAAATCGTTCAATCCTCTTGAACTCCAGTTCGACTAAGTAGGGGACGACCCTAGACAAGTCGTGAGATTGCTGGACGTATTCAGGAATTTTTGGTCCGTCCATTTTCATTTCCAGAACTCCGCGTCAAGCTTCTGGATTTCAGCCCTAGAACAGTATTTCTTCTCCATCATTTCCTTGAGCTCGTCCCAGCTCAGTGCATAAGCAGTATCTGTACCAAGGGTCTGAACCTGGAGGTTCCACCATGAGAGTGTGCCATCTAGAAATAACCCCGAGATTTAGGTAACACTCTGTTGGGGCGAACAGTTACTCATTCTTAGAATGGAGTCAACCTTTTCGGACCAACGAATAAATGCCACGGTGACTCCCGTTTCGTCAAAGTTCAAAGGCTTGCAGTTCAGGAACTGCTTATAGGTGCAGCCAGTTGGGGGGGGGGGGTTGTTCCCAGTAGTGCCATCGCTGTGCTTAGAGCGGAGGGCTTTATGTCGTGCAATTGCCTGTGAGATGCGTTCTTGCAGCTCGGCTTCTGTCCTTGGCAACATACTGGTGTTTGTGTCACGTCCGGGTGACATTTTCTTCTGTCGAAGTGGTATGAAGCGGGTTTGACAACGTTTCAGTTGTCTAGGAGATATATAGCATCATAAGCCATCATGTAATCACCCAATTTCACTCGTAAATATACTCAATGTATGAGTGGGGAAATAAATTTCTGAGCCTTCACATAGGCTTGCCAAATTGGCTTATTGCTTGTAATAGAATGAACTCGAGGCTACATCACCTTGGTCATTCGTGTTTAAGTTATTTCCTGCTACATTGGTTTTCATTAGCTTGACCCGCAGAGTCCACTAGGATTTCTGTGCACTACAAGTCGTTATTACGTGGGCCCCCGTAATAATAAATTGTCTTGCACAGTTACCCCAAATTTTCTCTCGTCCAAGCAGATGATCAATCAAGGAGCAACAGCAGGTGCATCGGCATGAACAGGGTCATGCTCCAATGCGGGGTCAGGAGCAACGCCTGGCTCAGGGGCCACAGTCGGCTCCGGATCAACAAACTCCATCTCAAAATCAGCTGGATCGACAAACATAGGGTCGACAGGGGCTACAGGATCCTCCAAGGGCTGGTCTAAGTGTATGAACTCAATGTCATGGATCTGGATCAAAACCAGGTGGAAAAACAGAATCGTCCTCAATATCGCGATCAAACTCAAAGCTGTGTGCGGAAACTGGTGCAGCTGATGACGCCATATCAGGGTCGGCGTCATGTGAGTAGTGCTGCACTCCTTGTATATGCAAAGATGCGGACGCCACAGGCTCAAATGAGTCTGGGACAGGCGAATGGGCACGAGCCTCCTCTGCAGGAGCGTCAGCAAGCAGTAGGCTATCACCAGCAACAATAGGGCCTCGCCATCAAGTGGGTCCTCCTCTATTAGATCGACATCGTCGTCAGAGACAACGTCGGGAGGGGGGCATATCAACAACGGGATAAGCGGCAAGGGGCACAGGAGCAGGGATCACCGCGAGTGGCAAATCCCCAACAAGATGGCCATCAGCAGGCTCTGCTACGACATTAGGCAGTGCAAAAGGCTGAAAGTCGTCCTCATCTGTGCTGGTCGTATTGGAAGTGTACACCTCGTGCTCCGATGAAACTATGTCGCCTGATACTATGGTCGTGGGATCTGTAGTGTCCGACTCTCCAGTATCTGATGAAGGCATGATTTTTTGTAACACAGACACACATACGTACGACAATCAATCATATAAGCACATTAGTCAAATAAGCAATCAAATAATTCTCCTAGTCCCACTAGCCTCCCAGCCTCCCAGACTGATCTTCCTAGTCCCACTAGCCTCCCAGCCTCTCAGACTGCTCTTCCTAGTCCCACTAGCCAATTCTCCCAGCCTCCCAGACTGCTCTTCCTAGTCCTACTAGCCAATTCTCCCAGCCTCCCAGACTGCTCTTCCTAGTCCCACTAGCCAATTCTCCCAGCCTCCCAGACTGCCCTTCCTAGTCCCACTAGCCAATTCTCCCAGCCTCCCAGACTGCTCTTCCTAGTCCCACTAGCCAACTACCTCGGTTTCCCAGACCGAGCCTCGGCCTCCCAGACCGAGCCTCAGTCTCCCAGACTGAGCCTATAAATAATAAATAAAATGTGCTCAACATTTGTTTGTAAAAACGTTTTGGATCTGGACTTAAGTGGTATGCAATGTAAAAATGTTTTCGTGAGAGCCCTAGTGATCATAGTCTAGACTCGAGAAAGAATCCTAGTTCGCTATGATCAGAGCTCTGATACCAAGCTGTCACACCCTGGCTTTGCGGAAGCGTGGTTAATTTGGTGTGACTTCTTAATACCATAGCTTAACCATAACAAAGCTATATGAAATAAAACCATGCAAGATCATCCATTTAATTAAGTTTTAAAAACCAAATACAACAACATTGTCTTAACAATCACAAACATCAACATGACATAAACACAGTTTAAGGACTGTGACTTGTCCAGGAAAGAGTCACATTCCCTAAACCCGGATGACCTCATAACTAGTGCAGCGGGAAAACGTGTCATACCGCGCCAGATCCTTTAATTCCCTGAAATACATGTAAGTTGAAAAATCAACAATAATGTTGAGCGAGTTCATGTGTTTAGTATGTGCGCACGAATAAACCTTTATAATCATTGTAAGTATGAATGTTTTGTAAACTCTGGTATGAAAGAAAATAAGGAAACATATCAGTTAATGTGTAACCACATGGTCCAACCTGCGGGCGCATGGGAGGGGATAGGATAAGGTCACCACATGGTCCAACCTGCGGGCGCATGGGTGGTGTTACGACAAGATCACCACATGGTCCAACCTGCGGGCGCATGGGTGGTGTTAAGACAAGGTCACCACATGGTCCAACCTTAGGGCGCATGGGTGGGGTTTGTTATGCTCAAATAGGCCTATCACTTGTATCCCTCGATCGTACTACGAGGACTAATGTTCTTAAGGTTTCACCTACCCAATCACATAACCTAACAGTTCCTTCCTTAGCTGACCATACCATGTAAGAAACATTCGTAATCATAGTAACATGTATTTCACCCTCGTAGTTTAGAAAACTGAAAACAGTTAAGAGAAAAGGGGGACATGAACTCACAGTGGTGCGTCTATACCAAGTATGCCTCCAAATCAATCAGCTGTATGACGACCTACACGTACTAACTCTATTAGACGGACGGCCGTGCCTTAGCTTTATGGTTTAAGTTTTTGGGAAATAGTTAGGCAACTATTTCGTGTTTACATTCTGTATATACTTGGTAGTCATTTTTCCTTCCCAAGGATGGGGGAATTAATACATGTGTGTTCGTATAATTTCGAAATATGTTATTAAATCTCACTTAAAATATATTTTATTTCCAACTTCAAAATATAAATATTCTTCCCAAAAATATTATACTTTAATACATGTGATTTTCCCAAAATAATACTTAGTACTATTATTTTTACCCTAAAAATAATATTTACGTAGTTCACAAAATAATCATAAACACTTATACAAGTGATGTTGTGAAAAATATATACTAAATATATATATATATATATGTATCACGTTTTATTTTGTGAAATCCCACCTCCGGTATTTTGTAAATAAGTCGTGGCGAAATCTATAATTTGAAAACAAGTCAAAACGTATTTCTAACACTTATAGTGAAAATATTTCTAAGTGTTATGTTTTTGGAAAAATTTCGCCAGAGTTTCCACTGTAACTGGAGGTGGCCACGCTTTCAAGCGTATCATTTTCTTTTATAAACCAAATCAACAATTTTCTTATTCGATCAAGACAATGTTCAACGTATCAAACTAGTTAATAAACATGTAGTTTTTCAAGAATCTCATGAACTTGTAGTTTTCTAATATTATGAAGTAAATCCCATTACTTTTAGTGGATCTTTATATAAATCAATCCGGTTTCGTAAAAACCCCGTTTTTAAAGAAAGTCCATCCTTACAACTTCTTGTAAAATTTGACAAAACTAGTTCTTTGTCGAAACTTAGTGTTACACAAGCATTTACACACTTGTGTGTTCTAAAAACCATTCGTGTTAGTGTAAGATCCGTCTTTAAAAGTATGCTTTCTCTTGACACGTGGTCCTTTGAAAATACCGTTTGTAGATACGTAGATCTACTAGTTTTAAACACTATTTCACAAACAAAATCGCTTTTACACAAGTTCATGATATGTGTGTGGTAGAGTTTCGCCCTTTAACCCTTGTTACTTCCAAAACAACCTTATGTCATGATCCAAGATCGTGACCAACCCGGGTTAAATGACGATCCGAGCTACCACAACATAGATCGGATCCAAATAGTCACACAAATCAAATACTACAAGTTTTACACAACATATGAGCTTTTAACCATCACTTATAGCATTTTTAGAAGACTTTTAAGCTTCAACTTGGATGTTCATGACTTTTAACCGTTACAAATCATATTAACCACTTAAAAATAGTTCGAGAAGGTGATTTAAGCAACTTACTACTAGCTCGAGGCTAGGGAAGAAACTAGTCGAAAAACGGGTGGTTAAAAGCAACGTAGAGAGGTCCTTGGCAATCCGCAAGCACCGGGCTTCCTCGTATGAGACCCTTCACACTTGTATATAAGTAGAATGCCTTGATAAAAAAAAATGAAAGTGATGTTGGGTGGAGCTTGGTGGTCGGCCGAATGTATCAGTGAGAGGGGAGAGAGAGTTCACTTTTTTTTTGTGTTAAGGTTGCAAGTGAAAGTCTAATTCACCAACCATTCTTATAGACCATATTATATAATTGTCCATGGTGTAAAATGTTTAGTGAATACTAGACAAAACAAATTAAATAATTATAAATTGTAAGGGTGGTGCCCCCCAAATGGGACAATCGGTTATGGGGGGGGGGGGGGGGATAATTGGTTCATTTCTAACTAGAAAAGTTAGTGCTAGTATTTAGTTTATTAGGTAATTAAAGTAGGGTATTATGTGTGTAGTAATTATAGCGGGTGTTAGGGTATTCGGGGACCCTAACTGGCTCAAAAAAAAAAAGAAAATAGTGTCATTGACAATATTTTTATGCCCCGGGTTAAGTCCGGTTGTACGGTTGGATATTACTCCGTTAAAGCGCTAAATAATTATTTAAAGTGTCGTAAATTTTATCTTTAGTGACACCATTTATTCCCGACATTTTGGAAAGTGTCTAGTAATATTTTTCCAACTTTTTGCACTTTACTAGTTTAGGTAAATGTTGAATTTTTATATTAAAGTGCTGAATTTTTGTACTCAGGGTACGTTTTAGGCACATCCGGTCACTATAATTATCACCTAGTGACGCAGTTCTACAACCCTTGTATCCCTACACTCACCACTAGTGTAGCAAAATATTTCTGGCTCATACAGGCCTTAGAGGCAGTGTCTGCCTGATGCTGGCTTTATCAGCATGTTCAATAGGTTGTCCGTTTATAGTGCTACTGTGCTTTTTGTGCATCATGTTTGTCAATAAGGTTCAACATGTAAATAATGTAGTGACAACAAGTAAAGTATGATGCAGGTATATGCATGTATCAGAAATCAAGTAGCAGTTCATCAGTAATTTCAAACGAGCACAGTAATTAAGCAGTAATTAATTATTAATTAAGTCGTACGGATACCTGGTTTAGTGAGGGTTGTCACACAAAACCGGCCCAATCAAACCAATCTCAAACATAACTATTTAACCAAAACAATAAAGGATGTTCGATCTTACCTTTTAGCGTTTGAAATCTTGAAAAAGAAGATCGTAGCCCAAGTGTGTGTAATCGCACCTTTGTGTGTGTGTTTGTGTTTGTGTTTGTTGATGAAATAGAAGCTGCCCCGCTTCAGGTTAAACGAGGGAGCAAAGTGCACCGCTTTGGCCATATTGGTGCGCTTCAGTTCAAATTTCCGGGCAAAGCGCCCCTCTTAGGTCAAAGCGCAGCGCTTAGGGCCTTTTTTAAATTTTTTAAAATTGATTTTAATTCACAAACGCGTTGATAATAGTCTAAATTTTACGCTTTTTCCATTATACATCATTTTTTAATATATATGGACTATATTGCAAGTTCCGGATCAAATCGGTTACGTGTGATGTCGTATTCCATTATATCGTATCATTTTGGTTTGAAAGCACAAGTACTCATATGAGTAGTCTTATTTGTATCAGCCGCCTACCGTACATGTACATGACGTATTTTTTCATTAATTGTAGTATTATGATGTATATTGTCATTTTGGGTCGTACAAGTGCGTATTGGATCTGATTGGGTCGTGTCAGTGACATTCGGTTTTTAACGTGATGTAACGCATATATTGAACAAACACAAACGTACTCTTGGACTGTAAAAGAATTAACGTGATTATTATTAAACACATTTAACATACATCTTGAACATATGGGGTTACATTAAGGTCGGGGGGACGATACGTAAGCATTTCGTACGCGTTGATTTGATCCTTGTATAATGTATGCCAGGCTGTTGCGCGCTCTGTTCTGTTCGCTGTCCAGAGTGGGTTTGGGGGAGGCATTGGATAACAACCTCCAAGCTCTACATGTATGAAATGTCCACCGTCGACGAACACAACCGCAACCACCAGGTGAGGTTGCTCAGCTTCGTTTGGCCCGCCCAGCAGAGGGAAAATTGTATCGTTCCCATGAATGTCGAAGGTGTGAACAATCACACCGTATCGTTGGGCAATAAGAAACCCCGTCTCAGGCATCGTCATGTAATTTTCGATAGCTGCTCGTCCACCCCCTTGAAATCGATCCGTCTAACCAGCGCATCATAATGTCCTATGTTTTCCGGATCGAAAACCTGCCTCCAAAGCGATTCGTTCATACGTAACTCCATTATAAGTTGTTTCCGGATCATCAAATACGTATTTTGTTTCACTCCTAACCCAACAGCCACCGATCGAAACCCACAATGACCATCTGGTTTCACGTCCTTTATTCTCACGATGTATGGATGTATCACTTTGGGAATCTGAGATGCATAGTTGCGGATCGCTATATCCGTCTTAGGACCGAGCTTGATCATCGGGAAATCAGGGTGTAGGTTGAGCGGTTTGGTATTCTTTTGTCTTCTAGAATCTTGGGATGATACGTACGAGCTGTGACGGGGAAGATCGTCTGAGGCCTCGACCCAAGTTTATTCCGACGGAATGTACGAGCTTTTTCTAGCGGCTTCAACCTTCCTTTGTTCCTTTTTTTTAATGTTGGGCGACCACGAGTTTTCTTCAGAACAACAGGAGGTTTTTTGTTATTGTTCCCTGGATTGAGGATTTGCTGAAACTTTTCAAAGAAGCTCCTTTTCACTTGAGGGGGTGTTAGATCGATCTGTTGTTTCAATTTTTCAAATTCCGCGTCTACATCGATATCCTCTATCTTATTCCTTGCAGGCTTGAAGTCAAGCTTCTTCCAGAACACGTCTATCAAATTGATACGGATTTGCTTACCTGTGGACGAAAACAAATTAGGTGGCAAAATCATAACGAGAAAGGTCAAAAATATTAATTACCGTTATTTTCCAACTTTTCCAAACGACAGGCACATGGCAAACCACAGCTAGTAAAAAGTTGGCAACCACAGCTTGCACCGTAGGCTCTCGACCCGTCTTCCTTACGTTTTAGTTCCATATTCAAAAGCTCAATCGCAAATATTGAAACCTTTCTGAGAATATATGCAAGCATGGGATGATCCTTGTGGTGCTTCATCACTTTTCGGAGGCTTGTTTCAAAGCTACTTCTAATCTCGGCGTATTGTCTATCAACAACATGATCAACATACAGTACAAGTTTATCCAGTGTGTTGCGATGACTTGGAAAGTGACTTTTTAGTGTTGCATGCATGCCCTCAACCCTGTTGGTCGTAGTTTGGTGAAAGTTAATAGTTTTGTTAATCCAGCAAGATACAAACTTTTCACGGTACGGATCCAACCAGGATTTCATCAAATAATCAAAAACCTCTGAAATTAAAAAACGTAAATAGTCAGTTTTTGTTATTATATAAAATTTGAACATAATTATGTAAGAAATACTCACGTTCACGGCCATCTTCTTCCAGCTGTGCTTCAAGGTTTTCCAAGTTATACCTGTATATTTCCTCGGTCGTAGACTCGCACAATGTCCAAAATGTACGTACAAATTCTTTCCACTGCTTGTCAGAGAATTTCCTCTTGCTGTTCTTATTAATATTTTGTTGAATATGGAACCGAAAAAGATACTTATGCACTTTTGGAAAAACTTGTTCACACGCGTTAATTAGCATAAATTCCCTGTCTGTTAAAATCACGTGCGGTTCCATACATCCTACCAGCATAGACTTGATCCTCTGCAACACCCATAGGTAGTTCTCTAACTTCTCAGCGGAAATTACCGCACAAGCAGCCGTAAACGATTTGTTTGTCGACGTCATGCCTACGACCTGAACAAATGGCAGGTTGTACATGTTCGTTTTGTAGGTGGCGTCAATCATTAGCACATGCGGGAAGGCACACCACATAGTGAATGATTTTTTTGTGAACAAAGAAGACATCTTCAACTGCGTTAGATATCTCATTCGTGCGCATGTAATAAGTGTAATCTTTTTCGAGAAGAATGTTTTCAAGTTTTTGCATCGGAGACTTACCGACATTTTTTCCAGCGTTAATCTTCTGAACAACGTTGTGTATATCTTTCGGAATAAGCTTTCTAGCCGGATTGTTTTTCGTCAGCGTTCGCCAAATACTTTGGTTGGGAATATCTTGCTCTGCCAGCTCCTTAACCAGTTTTGTATCCTCCGAAGAAAGCCTTCTCGCATACGCGTGACCCTCTAAGTTTTCAATAGGAGTGTGGTTATGCTTCGCCTTCGTCACCTCGATCCTCCAAACACTTCCGGATGATTCCGAAAACCCGATCATCTCGAACGGGCAGCCTATTTTCTTGCTACCTGTTTTCCTCTGTGTAGCTATACTCTTATGCTCCCCACCAAAAGTACATTGAAACCAAATCTTGTAATTCTCTCCTCTTTTATTCGACCTCTTAATCACAATGAGGTAACCATTGTCTTTTGTCGTGTCTTGTACCCAACACACCAACTCTTTACGTGACGAAAAGGTCTGCGTTGTATCAAACGAAAATGTAACCGGATAACAGCCTTCCTCGTCAACAGACACATCCTCCGGCTCACCATCGTCACCGAGGTCCGAATAGACTTGATGTTCAAAGCTCTGTTGACAACCGTAACTGTGGTTTGGATAACACTCCTGCCGTACAAAGCTGTGCTCGCCACCGTAACCGAAATTCGAATAACCTTGTTGTGCGTAAGGGTCCTCCACAGGGGTATTCAAATCCAGCTTCACCGTGTTATCACGATAACGAATGCCAGATACAACCTCTGCCTCCCTCAAGTTGGACGAGACCGGTTTCTCATACGAGTCAGAAATAGCGGTCCCCTCGTAAGAATCAGGAACAACTGACTCGTTAGAATATTGACCGAAAAGATAGTTGCTTAACCACGACATCGTTTTTTCAAGACACGTAACTAATACAACAAAATCGCGCGTTATTTTGAAGAAACACAAGTAATTTAGAAATCGACAAACAACAAAACCCCCGTATGTTTGTAAACAACATATTGAGTGCTTTATGTCTCGAACGCTAAATGTTGTGTCTGAGCAACTTTTAAAAGTAAACATTTGGGGTCGAAGCGCCGCGCTATGGCCATAGCGCGGCGCTTAGGGTTCACGAGACGCTGAAACCTCGTTTCAGCTTTATGTCTTTCAAACAGCAACTTATGTCTCAAACGTCAGTCAAATCACCTTTTGTCGTGCTAAGCGCCCCGCTATAACCATAGCGCGACGCTTTGAGGTGTGAAAATAATTTTCACCGTGTGTAAATAGCATGAACCATTTTATTTTGTTCCAAGTTTTAACTTTTTGGGTATTTCTTAATTATTAAATTACGACTTTTGAAGCGACAATTGTATACCCACTGTGGCTTTAGTTTTTTTTTTCTTTTCCAAAAAAGAAAGTATTATTATAATTAAATTTCAACTTATTTTGTTTTTTTCTTATAACATTTAAAATATTATCCTTGATAAAATTTTATTTTTTTCTTATAACATTTAAAATATTATCTTGAATAGAATTATGAGTATAATACTTATTTTAATCTACATTCAATAGAAGTTATATTCAAACTCAGTTGTGAATTACACAGGTTTGACAACTTGGTAAAAAATACTTTGTATTATACGGGTTTGAGGATATAAATTATATAACTTAATAATTTATGCACAAATTTACATAACTAAAATATTTTTAATCATACTAATTGAGGGTAATGGAGGTAGCAACCAAGAAACTTTATTTCTGATCGTGACTTCTTCTACATGTTTGTAGATGATCAATACAACTTCATAGAAAATCACTTTGGTATTATGGTTTTTATATTTGTGAAAAGTAAAATATATTTATAAAAAAAGTTATAATAATATGTAATATAACAACAATGTAATAAAAACCAAACCATAATAAAGCCAAGCACCGTTAAAAAGTAGTAGTAGCATAAAACTAATGTGGATTCATAATGTATTAGCAACTCCACAATAGATTGAAGAAAAAAATGAGAGTAAAGGTATTAGTAACCGATGCTTATTAAAAATAATTAGACATATATATAAGAAGTGTTTCGTGAGCTAAAATTTTAGAAATATACAAAATAATTTGGAAGGGCAATAAATCCCGCAATTAATGAAACAACTTTAAAAATTATTAATTGAATTGTTTTGACTTGTGGTTAAATATGGTATGGTTATCATATATTTGTTATATTTGATTGAAAAAAGAAAATATAACATGTATCTCGGTCGTATATATGAGTTGTTCAAAGAATTGTGCACACATTATTAAGGCATATACTTTCTAATTTTCTATTATCAAACGGAAACGGCCAAACGCAAGCCTAATTTAGCCTAATTTGAATTTAAGGATTGTAAATCAAATGAAAGGTGGCTGGTGATGCATATGAATTACTTAATTTAATTTGGGGAGTTAAATGCCATTTTAGTCCCTGTGGTTTGGGTCATTTTGCCAGTTTAGTCCAAAGGTTTCATTTTTAACATGTGGGTCTAAAAATGTTTCACAGTTGCCATTTTAGTCCACTGGGTTAACTTCATCTATTTTTTCTGTTAACGAGAAGGCCAATTTGGTCATTTGTATGTAATTCTGTTAACTAAAAGGGCAATTCAGCCATATAAAATGACCGAATTGGCCTTCTCGTTAACAGAAAAAATGGATTAAGTTAACCCAGTGGACTAAAATGGCAACTGTGAAACCTTTTTGGACCAACAGGTTAAAAATGAAACCTTTGGACTAAACTGGTAAATGGCCCAAACCACAGGGACTAAAATGGCATTTAACTCTAATTTGGGGGCCCTAATACTTCTAATGGAGACCCAAGGCATATGTCCAAAATATTTATGAATGAAGCCAGCCCTTGATAAAGCAAGACAAATGCGTGAAACATGTAAATGATGTTTAATTTTTTGTTGACTTTATATGATAAAAAGAAATTGAATATAAAGTCATTTAACTTCAATTCCTGATTACACGACAATTACATTCAATACATGAGTTAATTATTCTTGTAGAATTCCATGATCCAAAACATAGAGACCCGACAAACAATTTCCATAGAAGTGAATCCAGCTTCTTTGGCCAAAACGTTGTATTCTTTTGCGGTTCGCTCTTTGCCGCCAGGGTTAGCAATCAACATGATCATATCACCACCGATGATGGTCTTACCAACTTCATCACTACAACTAGAATCACTTTCCTGGTCCGGAATGATTGCTTCCACCACCACCACCCTACCACAATCCGGCAATGCCGCCCAACAGTTCTTTAGAAGCTTGATGCAATAGTTGTCACCCCAGTCGTGTAGTATCCACTAAAAGAAAAGGAAAAACACTTAATGGAAAAGATTATTATTTAAACAAATATAATGTTAGAAAAATTGATGTACTAACCTTCATGAAAATAACATCTCCTTTAGGAACGCTTTGGAACATATCTCCTCCGACATGCTCCACACCTAGTCAAGAACATTAAACAACTCTCATCAACTTAAGAGTCTTGGTCCTTTACCAGTTTGGACGGTTTAAGATCCAAACGGTTCGCTTTTCATGAGTTGGTGGTTGAATGGTTCACATTTCATTTTGGTGGATTATCAATATGGTTCAAATATTTCCAATGAATCTGTGTTTATGAAATAGAATATATACCTAGGTAAGGAGGTGCATCCTTAATGACATGAGGTAGATCAAAGTTGATCCCCTTAATATTAGGGTACTTGGAAACAATAAGCTCAAGGTTAGCACCTAAACCACCACCTACATCAATCAACTCTTTGACCCCTTCAAAACCCTTGTACTTTTCAAGGATCATCTTCATCACTATTCTTGTGTTGTCATACATGCATTTGTTGAATACATTATTGAATCTATTGTCTTTTGCAGGATACTCAAACGCATTCACCCCATGAGCCTTGTCAAATGGGACCCCTCCCTCAACAACTGCATCTTTTAGGTGATGCCTACCCGAAATAAACTGGGTTAGTGATAAAACTATTTCACTAATAAAGGGCTAAATATGGTTAAATAGTAGGTCAAAAGATATAAAAGTTTATGGTTTTTTAGGTGATGCCTATCCCAAACAACAAGGCGGTAAAGTCCGAGGGGATCATGGGCAAAATAAAGTCGGTGGGTTTTTTTATGGTTAAATGGTAGGTCAAAAGATATAAAAGTTTTAGAGTAAACTGCCATTTTGGTCCTTGTGGTTTGTGCATTTTTGCTATTTTAGTCAAAATCTCAAACTTTTTAAATCTGAGTTCCTGTGCTTTCATCTTTATTGTCATTTTAGTCCAAAATTCAAAAAACCCCTTTTTTGACTGTTCCAAAAAGTTTGAGATTTGGACTAAAATGACAATAAAAGTGAAACCACAGGCACCAAAATGGCAATTTACTTTTCGTTTTGGACTAAAATGGCAATAAAAGTGAAACCACAAGGACCCAGATTTAAAAAGTTTGAGATTTTGACTAAAATGACAAAAGTGCTCAAACCACAGGGACCAAAATGACAGTTTACTCAAAGTTTTATGGGATGACTGGTGTAATTTTGTTAATATGTAATTTCGGTTTCTTGTTGGTTGGTGTTGCCTCGGTTTGAGGTTTTTGGCGTGTTCGTAATGAAGTTAACTTAAAAAAAGAGTTAAATGTCATTTTAGTCCCTGTGGTTTGAGCCATTTTACTAGTTTAATCCAAAGGTTTCATTTTTAACCTGTGGGTCCAAAAAGGTTTCACAATTGCCATTTTAGTCCACTGTGTTAACTTCATCCATTTTTTCTGTTAATGAGAATGCCAATTCGGTCATTTTATATGACTGAATTGCCCTTTTAGTTAACAGAATTACATACAAAATGACCAAATTGGTCTTCTCGTTAACAGAAAAAATGGATGACAGTGGACTAAAATGGCAACTGTGAAATCTTTTTGGACCCACAAGTTAAAAATGAAACATTTGGACTAAACTGACAAAATGGACCAAACCACATGGAGTAAAATGGCATTTAACTCTAAAAAAAGGTATATAATCAAGCATTTTCAATATTGAAAATTGTATACTTTAACATAAATTTGTATCACCATATCAATAATAGATTTGTAATCATGAATCATGATGCTTTTTAGGTGATTTTCATCAAAAGCAAAACCATTCATCTTTTTCGTTGTGATTATCCTATATTAAATATGCTTTCTTTTATTTTTATTTTTATGCATTTGTATGTAATGATATTAGAGCCGTTGGTAAAAATAAATGTAACTATAGTAAAACTATTTTAGGTCCTTTGTTTATTTATATACTAATTCAATTTGTTTTTTTTTTTTTTGAAAAAAAAAAAAAATTGAATTAGTATATAAATAAACAGAGGACCTAAAATAATTCAATTTGTTTAGAGTTATTTTTTTTGAACGGCGACTTTCACAACAGACGGCAAGGCCGCTACTACCTATAAATCGGTAGCTATCATCGCCCCACTCCCGCAACCAAGACTATGTTGTCTTAACCGGGCCCACGCAACCAAGACTATGTTTAGAGTTATTTAATCTACTTTTAATTCTACATCATTATTCATCAAGAAACTTGAACTCTCAACCTTTTGAGAAAGAACACAACTTTACACATTTTGACACTGTTAGACCAAAAGCACTAATTGATAATATTATGTAAATGAGATGAGACGAGACGAGTGACTAAACTTAAACTTGACCCATTTAATTTAAGAGAGCTTTAGCCTAGCTAGCTTGTTTAAACCTATCTAAATAAATTGTGAATTTGGTCAGAAAGAAATGCAACACTTGAATCTTTTAATATTAAACTCCTTTTTATTTATTATCATTATTTTTCAAATATTTATATGCATGTATATAACATAATATATATAAATATAAAACTATAATATTTTATTATATTATACTACGTTACATTACAATATTAAATTACATAGCATCATTTTATATCATATTTTATTATAATATTACATTGCATTGCATCATATAATAGGTTTGTGTAGTTACACTAACCCTTGATGTAGAGCCCAAATTTAGGCTTAAAACTTGCTTATGTTTAGTTTAGTTCATACTTTTAATAAGCCGATCTGAAATACCTCATGAACGGCTTTTCTTGTTGAGCCGATCTCAAGTACCTCAAGAACAGCTCTTCTCGTTTAGACCATCTTTAATACGCCTGAACTCACTCCGTCCAAGCCACATTGGAGCCGTCCGAATTTAGATGCGGCGTTGGAGTCAGCCACCCAGAGTTATCCGACAGGTGAGTGTCCGAAGTAAGACCATGGGGTATGGTGGGGCGGGGGTTTGGGGCATGGGTTGACACGTGGAGTTCGACCCCCCCCGCTGGTGAGTGACGTGTCCGTGGGGTATGGCGGGGCGTGGCTAGCCCGGCGTGGCCAACGGTTATATTTTAAAATTTAAACATGACGCGTTATGCCCTAGCCAACAAGTCAATAAGAGCCGGCCACATAGGATCGCTAGGATGCCCCACGCCCGGCCTTAAACTCACGCCCAAACTCAAGCCCACCCGGGGTGGTGACTTGAGCGTTTCTCTTCAACCCACACCCCAACCCCCGCCCCATACCCCATGTTCTAAAGGGCTTAGGTTGTGTTGGTCATTGTGCCATTTGACCGTTTCCTTGTTTTTTTCAACCACAATTACCTCACTTGTGTGTAATTAATGTTCAGCTTTTTGCATTGGGTGATTTCTGTTTATTTATGAAATGAATTTAAGACAATTACCTCACTTGTGTGTAATTAATGTTCAGCTTTTTGCATGGGTGATTTCTGTTTATTTATGAAATGGATTTAAGATATGCAACAATTCCTGTAAATTTTGGTTTGATGTTGTTTGGCTTCCCTTGTTTTGGGTAGCTGTGTGAATGAAGTTTAACTTTAAAAAAAAATGCAACAATAAGATTGTTCAGCTTTTTGCATGGGTGATTTATGTTTATTTATGAAATGAAAATTTAGAACATGCAACAAATAAGAGAATGAATTTTGCCAACTTTCTGTGTTTACCAACTAATCTAATAAACACTATAAGACCATGTGTAATGGGCATTATAATGGCATGAAAAAGTTTGATAATGCCCTCAACACCACGGCATGAAGAGGGTGGGGCATTTCTATAATAATGCCCAAAGAGAAGAAAAATAATGGAAAGTAATAAATGATATGGGTATTAACCATTACACCTTTTTTAAAAGGGCATTATGATGATGATGTGGTGAAAAATGCCCCTTAGTGGGCATTAACCATTACCTATGGTCTAAGCAAATTATTTAACAGCAGCATCAAATGCACATTTCTATGTTTTGTTTAAACTTAGTTTACTTATTTACTTATATAACTATTTAATCATTCAGTTCTTTAAATGCATTTTAATAAAGTAAGTAAGAAAACTTAAAGAGAAAATAGGTGATGACTTGAAAAAGATAAAGAACATGTAAGGATGTTTCTATGATTGGAGGTAAAATTGTGGCTTTTAAGTATTTGTATGAATTTGTAATGATATGATGTGCTAGCTATGATGTGCTAGCTGACTGATTAGTTAAGAACTCCTAAGGTCGTCTTTGTCATTATCATTGAAGATAGTCTTACAGTCTAAATGATAATTTCTATACATTTGTACTTCTAAAAAAGATTTTGTTTACTTGAAAACAAATTTTAATAACAATTTATCAAACATGTTTGATATCTTATGATTACACCCTTCAAAACAAAGTTATTTAATAATAATTTATAAAACATGTTTGATATCTTATGATTACACCCTTCAAAACAAAGTTATATATAAATCTAGACTGATATATGATTACACCCTTCAAAACAAAGTTATATATAGTAATAGCTAGTTGTTATAAATCATAACACATTAAATATTTAGAAATATAACTTCATGCTAAAAACAACTTGTTTAACATGTTATGCAGTCTACTCATTTTACCATCACCATTAGGATCTTATGTCGTCACCTTGACTAAGATTCAGCTAGATTGCGAACTAAATGAACAAATCCTGACCATTGATTTACACACGTGTATGGATAGGATATTATCATCAAATCATAAAATACACTAGTGTATTTAATCATCAAATCCTAACCATTGATTTACACACATGTATGGTCAGGATTAGTTCGCTCAGTTCGCAAATATACTAGTGTTTTCTCTCTCTCTCTATATATATATATAAAGTAAATATAGATAACTAACCAACAATCAACAAGTACTTTATCGTAGATAAGGAGAACTGATGAAGCATGAGACGTTCCGTCTTGTTTTCGGACATAATTATTGGACACCGCTGTCATGCCATAGAAGTTCTTAGAATCTCCATGTTCATCCTTTACTACGGTTGATGTAAGAACCGAATGGCTAGCGAGAAACCGAAGAATTCGTTCAATTAACGCCGGTGTTTCATGGGTTTGTTTTGGAAGACTAGAAGCAAGATCAAAACAAGAGAATCGGCCCCCGGGAGTCTTCGCCATGGTCTCAAAGAGATCGAGTTCGATAGCGGTTTTTATGACCATAGGAAGAACTATTCCCCCGTTTATTTGATTCACTTTGAGTAGCCCTTCCTCTTCTTCAGTCATCTTGTAAGAGTCCATGACTGAACCAAATGATGTGGTGGTCCTTAGTTTGTTGTGAATGGTGTTATTTATACCACTCAAAACATGATCTTATTTGACTTTTAAGGAGCTATATCTCCAAAAACCTTAATTTAATTAATGATTATTAGCTTATAATCCTTTGTAGCCCACTAAATTTAAATATTGAAATCAAATCAAAATCCAATTATTAGGGTTTAGGGAGTGGTTAGACACTTGAAAATGGTAAACTTCAAAATCAACCAATGAGAGTGTGCCATGTCATTCAATGAAAAGTGTTTAAAGTATGCTCAAAAGTGTTGGCAATGGTTAGACAGTTCATGAATTGGAAAACTATTTAAAAAAAAAGAAAAAAGTGTGATTGGTTGAGATAGCATGGACACCACCACACACACTCTCTGTCTCCTTCCCTCCTTCACCGCTTTGGCAACCCATCACCGAATTGGTAAACCTTTGAATGGTAAACTTATGTTGGCGGTGGTGTTCCCACTTAGTAAACTAAGTTTACCGCATGAAACCGCACCCACTCCGTATCCCCTTAGCAGCGATTTAACACTAAATTTAATGTTGGCGGTTTGGTTTTGGTTTAGGATTAGGATGATTTAAAATAATTACCAACGGTTTAGCTTAAAAACTTTTCAAAACGCACCATGAATAACAGTGCTAGCAATGGCGGACCCACAAATTATTTTCTAAGGGTGTGGATGAAGGGTTAACCAAATTTTCAAGGGGTGCAGTCGGGATTTTTACCTCGAAAATACACTAATTTTTTTTTTCAAGGGGGCGCCCGCCCAACCAAGCCAAAACTTGGGACCGCCCTTGACTACTAGATATCACGAAGATAAATGGTGTATGGTTTATGACATGTCAAGCAGGGGTCCGCCCTTGACTACTAGATATCACGAAGATAAATGGTGTATGGTTTATGAAATGTCAAGCAAGGGCGGACCTAAGCTTTGACTTGGGTGGGCGGACGCCCCCCTTTGAAAAAAAAATTAGTGTATTTTCGAGGTAAAAATCCCGACTGCACCCTTGAAAATTTTGTTGAATCCTTCATTCGCACCCCCAGAAAATAATTACTGGGTCCTCCATTGATACCAACTTTATGTTGTTAAATTACATGAACATTAATAACAATAAAAATTCAAAATATAATTAGTTAGATTATAAATATAGTAATGTAAGGTCTTTTTTTAATAAATGTAACAGTTAATAAATTAAAGGTCTTTTTTATAAAACAATTAAGGAAGATGGATATAAACAATAACCACACCTTTAATAAATGTAACAGTTAATAAATTAAAGGTCTTTTCTTATAAAACAATTAAAGGAAGATGGATATAAACAATAACCACACCTGTTTTAGGTAGCAAATTAAAAATGTGATATCATATCAATTGTGGTTGGTAGCAAAAGTAGGCAAATGAACGCACTATAAAAAGGAGTGGTTAACAGAAGTTGGCTGGTGACTCATGGTCACGAAAGAACGGGGTGACACTTACACACCACCATATATTTGTTTGCACCTTATTTTTATTGGTGATAGATCCATGAATTTTTTTCACTAGGTTGGAAATTGGTGGATTTTCTATGGCTAGATGTTATATTATTCGATTTGAGTCAGGTTGGTTTGGGTGAGGTCATGTAACACAAAGTAAATATAAAAACCGAATTGTTTTTCAAATAAATAAAAAAATACATCCAAAATGCATTATATAAATACAATACGCTATATAAAAATCGTTCCATTACACCATTCACTTGGAATTGAAAAGTATGAGGTGCTCCGAGAAATACTTTCATTCCTGGTTCTAAATAATTCTTATGAGACCGCCCGTAATGGGGCGTTTGTTTTAAAAAAAATTCAAAAAAAACGCACGAACACGCCCCCATTCCATTACACCCGGGCGTTTTCCGGTGTGTTCTTTTTCAAAATTGCATCCTGCGTTTTTAAAATAACGTTGAACCTTAAAACAAATTGCAATTTTCCGGCGTGTTCTTTTTCCTCATGCAATTGGATGATGTTGACTGGCCAATGGGAGTGGTCCAACTGGTAGTTTTTTTTTAACCTTCTTTCTATAAAAAAAAATAATTGTTTAATGATTGGAAAGTGCGTTATTGGGCATTAGGCCATGTGTAGTCATAACGCCCCTTTGTGGGCGTTATGCGACACGTGGCGCGCCACGTCAGCGTGGGGCGTTATGGGGCCTTATGCATTTTAAGCCCGTAGTCATAAAGCCCCTGTCTAATCATTACTCAATTATTAATTTCTAATTTTTTATAATTATTTTCTAACTTTATAAAATTAAAATTCATTTCATTAAATTAAAAAACATTACACTAAAATAAAAATAAAAACATTACACTTAAAAAAAAAAAACGGTTCCACTAAAAAAAAAAATTTGACTAAAAAAATAAAAAAACAACACTTCAAAGATTATATTTTTTTTCGATCCTTTCCTTTTGGGCCAACGCCATCTTCAAAGCTTTTCCGGTAAGGTGGTCGTGCGGTTTCGAGTAGAACTCAAAGTCCCGTTCCCATTGTCTATCCCGCATAATCTCCGTAACTTCGCGGTTGTCCTCCAAACGTTTATTACCGAGTTCGTGTAAATCATGAAGTCGCATGTTTATCTCCGAAAATGCGTTACTCATATCCGTTCCCATAGACATCGACGACGACTCGGGTTTTTTCGCCCGGCTTTTTCTTCCGGGCGGTCTTGGTAACTCCTCCGCCGGCTCGTCATCCGGAATATCCTCGTTCAAGTCGGTGTTTCGAGCGTCGGAGGTTGGCGTTTCGGGTTCACCCGACTCGTTTGTTTTGGACCTCTTTGACGGCCGTTTATTTCCCGAACGACCACTCGGAGAAGATATGGCGGCCCATTTGGGGCTATGGCGAAGGATTTGCCAACACCTCATGTACGGGAAATGGCCATTAGCATTCGTATACTCGACCAACGCCGCTTGCGTGATGTCCTCGTCCTTGTTTCCACTTTTCCATCCGGCAAAATTGCGTTGGTACACGGTTTGAAAGTTCGTACATTTTTTGTTTATATTGGTCCACTTGCCCGATATAGAGTCCGGTGGGCGGTATTCCTCATCTTTACCAATTAGCTCGAAAAAAAGTGCTCGTATTCGGCTCCAAAAAACTGATTTATCTTGATAGTTTGCTACAAAAAAAAGATATAATTTACTAGTCTAAAAAAACTGCAAAAAAAACAGAAAAATAAAAACAGAAAATAAATAAAAAAACTGCAAAAAAACAGAAAAATAAAAACAGAAAATAAATAAAAAAACTGCAAAAAAACAGAAAAATAAAAACAGAAAACCGGAGCCGAAAGGGTTGGGTCTAGTGGGAACCGGCAACACGGGGCGAGTAGGATTACCACTTTGGTTTGGGTCCGCACTAGATCGGGGAGGAATGAAGCCACGGTTGTATGGATGCATTGTATAAAATATCAAGATTTGTAAAAAAAATGGAAGAGATGAGAGTTTTTGAGTGTTTGTGGTAAAAAAAAAATAGGAGAGGAGGTAATGATTTAAAGGAAAGTTTGAAATTTTTTTTTTTTTTTTATTAAAATGACCGTTTGTAAACGGTCAAAATAATCAAATCTTCGTTCGATAGCGCCGCGATATTTATCGCGCTTTGAATTTTTTTTGGGCATAGCGCCCTTCGTCCCGGTGTTCTCGGCGCCATCTCGGCGCTATAGGGGCTTATACCGCCCCACTACGCAAGGTCTTATTCCCACTACGCCACTTTTACAATAACGCCCAATAATGCCCCAATGCTGACTGGACTGCCACATGGTAGAAAACGCCCCATGGTGGGGGCATTATTGATAAAACCACTACGGATGGTCTGAGAAATATCCTAGCTACTTTTTACATCCGGACCATGATTGTGTCTACCATTCGAATCTACTTTACTTGTTAAAGATATATATCACAGTTTATCTATATATAGGGTGTGGATTATGAAAAAAACTAGTTTAAATGCGAAAAAAAACTAACTAAAAAAATCTAAAAAACTTACCAATTTTTTTTTAAATTCACTATATTTAATATATAAAAAAAAATTTCAAAAAAAAAAAAAGTTGTACTGCACATGTGCAATAATACGAAAAAGACTAAACAACCTAAGTCATCTTTCAAGCAAATGAACATCTCTACCGTCAGAGGAGTTAGTCGAGTTCACCTTATCAATAAGACCCTACCACTAATATAAAAAGCAGTTTTTGAAGCTACCGTGGAAGTTTGGTTCGTTAGTAAATCTCGGGCCATGGTGGCTAAGATTGGAAATTGATCTTCCTTACTTTTCCACCAAGCCAACAAAACAAAATTCTTAAATTCTTGTGGAGTCATTGTTTATAAAAAGTTCGACCCACTATACCTCCCGAGTTCGCTACTAGTAGTGTTACCACGTTGACTTTGACTCGACTCGTCCCATAATTGGTTATGTAAAGTCAAATTTGTATCCTCCGAACTTGAACCTTCACCAAAAGCGGTATTTCTCGTTGACTCGTGGATCTGTGAGGTTATACCATCTTTTATTAAATAAATCTCAAACATTTTTGAAAGTTGATCACTAAAACAGGCTCTTAAATTTTGACCAAAGTCTAGGTCTCGAGGGGTGTTTAAATTCAACTCGTTAGTAATTTTTCAATTACATATCTCATTCCCATTAAAGTAAAGCAATGGTTTAGGGCAGAGGCACAAACGAAAACCGCAAGTAATTCTTTAAAATATTTTCTAAGCTTTCTTTCATTGGGTCTATCCTATCCAAATATGGTTTACTCTAAACGACAACTCACTTAATTATAAACACATTGAATGTATTTTGTGAAGTGTCGAAGAACTACTTGGAAAGTAAAGTACCCCTGATGAAGTGGTTGTTGTGGTATTGAAAACTTGAAGCATTTGCATAACGGTTTCAATAATTTCCCAACTCGAAGGATGGTAAGTCGAAACTTTTCCACGACTTGCCAAAATGTTATAAAAGGCTATTACACTTTGTTTTTGAAAAAATAGCCTTTTCAAACATGTTACAAGTCGGTATATGGAAAAAACCCATCACAAATCGGTATATATTTTAATTTTAAATGTGACACCGCAATCGTATTGTTTGAGGCGTTATCAGTTGTTATTGAAAAAACATTTTCTTGCAATTTGTGACTTTGAATAAATTTGTCGATAACATGGTATATTTTCACCGGTGTGTGGATAATCAAACAATTGAATCGCAATCGTGTTCTTCATCATTTGCCACGACGAAGGTGTAACAACCCGCTTTTTGGAAAGCCAAAGCACAAGTCAAAGGAAGAAAAGATTGCTAATTGCGATCTGTCACTCCTTGCTTAACTATTGATTGTACGTTAATAACTTGTAATCGAACCTCTTTATTTAATCGATGTAGTTGTATTATGTGGAGTATCTATTAATAATCGAGGATTAATCGTTAATCGACTTATCGCTAATCGCAACTCGAAGTATGTGTTTTGGATATTGTTTTACGTGTGTGTGCTAATATGTGTTACTTGTGCATGTTATGTTTATGTTGAGGTGTTTAATCGCAATCGCAATCGCAATTCTACCGCATCGCAATATAATACCCTCCTGTCACATCATTAGTGATGTGACAGCTCTCTCACTTGACCAGCAACACTCAAGCCTTATTTCTCTCGATTTCTCGCGATTCTTGTAAGTTTTCAACTCAAATCTTGTACTTCTAAGATCTACACGCACTTCTTCATCATTTTCACCCTTGAAATCAACTTTTAACCGTGAAATCATCTGATTTGAGGTGTTTTAGGATGATGTCATCTTGGAGTTCTTATGAACTACAAGATTTGGCTTCATTCCACCAAGAACAATTCAGATCTGAAGGATTTCCACATGATTTCACAACGATTTCGCATAGATCTAAACATTTTCAAGTTAAAGGGATTGAAAGATGTTTATCCAACTTTCTTTCAACTCTTTTACACTCAATGCACTCAAAACCGATAGAATCGGAGCTCATTCATGCCTTCTACTCTACTCTAGTGATGTGCCAGTCTGAGATCTGGTTCCTATCAGCGTGAGACAACTGATTTCTGGTTGAACATGAAACCACCGGTCACGAACAGTTAACTGATCGGATTGGGGTGATTCCCGTTCGACCGGATAGCCTGGGTCTGATGGAGTTTCCGTTGTTTGACCCGTTGTCATACCGTCTCGAGAAAACCGCAAAAAACTTTTCAAAACTTAGAAAATCTTCAAGTTGCAAGACGATTAGAACGCGGGACGGATTGCCGTCCGATCGGATTGCCATCCGATCGAACCGCAATCCGATCGGATTGCACTTGAGGTTTAACACTTAAACAATTTTCAACATGTTCAATGCATAAGCTAGTTCCAACGGATTGCCAACTGATCGGATGGCTATCCGATCGAGTGACCATCCTGCTGTGAACTTGTTCTCAACTGAGAAGCCTCGCCAATCGGATCGCTATCCGATAGAACGACTGTTCGATCGAACGTCCTGAAAGGTAGAGATACTTCTCTGTTTTCAAAATGCTACGACGAAAACTTCAAAGCCATCATACACAAACACATCCTTACCAAACGAATGTCAATCCGACCGAATGGCCATCCGATCGGATTACCGTTCGACACTTGGTTACCTTTCACCGTTTTATGCACCGCTCTTCGCTTATGCTATCGTTAACTCTTCAGGCTAATCACCATAGCGCTCCCTTCAATCCATTTCCATCGTTGTGAGTATACTAAATCCCTTTTTTGCTTTACGCACCTTTGGGTGTTACATACGTTACATATTCTAAATCAAAATCGAAGACACAACGCAACACTATTTATACGCTGATCGTTATTGCATGTTACTTGTTACTCGATGAATGCTTGTGTAACGCCCCAAAAATCCAAATGTTATGTATTTGCAATATGTCCTTATGTGTTATATTATGGAATAAATAACTAGGCTATTTAACTTAGTTAAGGGTATGGTCAAAAGTATTAAATGATGAAGGTAGTGTCAGTTACGTTTTAGTGGTATACACGAGGGACTAAAGTGGGGTAAATGAAAGTTGAATTATCCAACTTAAAAGAAAATATCTACACACACTACACACACTTCGTGTGTGTGTGTTCTGGATCGTTCCAGGGCTCCCAAAAGGAGCCAAACCCTAACTCAACAATATTCATCAAATTAAAGGGTGAATCGAAGCTCAAATCCATAACCGAGCATGGATTAATGATCACTAACACAAGGGGATCGTAAGGTATGTCTTAAATCTAAGATTTGTGATCATGGGTGAAGTGGGTTATGTTCTAATCCGTGAGTTGATACGAAATTGATCATGTATAAGGGTTAGAATCATCGTATAGAACATGGGTTATGTATGGTTTGTGTTAATTCGATGATTAGAGACGAAACCCGTTAGTTAGGGTGAAGATGATAACTAGAATCACCACCTATGCCCAAGTCTTGTTGAAAGATTGATGTATTATTGTGGGCGTGATGGATTCCTGTTAGTTAAATTGAAAGAAATGTGGTGATGATATGTTTGATGCTTATGTGTGAATGATAAATGATGATTAGTAATAGGGCTTGATGCATTATGTATGAGTTTAGAAGATTATGCATGAAATAATTGTACGTTATGTTTAGAAGATGGTACACACACCAAATATGTGATGAAATGTATATAGTGTCGTCCGTATAGTCGATTGTGATGTTGCGAGTATATGATGATAAGTCGATAGTTAAATATGGTTAATAGTTGACTTTTGAAAGTCAACTAAGTATAAGAAACATGATTTGACTCGTTGTCGTAAATGTAGGTTTATGGGAAGTTGTATGGTACATGTTATGGCAATCCGTGTTGAATGTAATGACATGATGAGTTACATGAGTTTAAACGTATACGGATATGATTATATGAGTTATGTTTGTTAGAAATGATTAATGAAAGTTAAGTGTGAAATATGCGATTGATATGATTGTTAACATGTACGAATGCTTATGCTAATAAGAGCGTGATTTTGATAAAAAGAGAGTATAGGAATCATGTCAAGACGGACTCAAGCATGAAAGGCTGACGGGTTAAGAGGAGGCAAGGAATCGGATACGAGCACGTATGCATAAGGTAAGTGATTTCTGTAATCACTTCTTAGTTTGTTGAGTAATATAGTGTTTTAACTAATTAAGCATGATGTTTGAGGTTAATTATGTGTTGAAGCCCTTCGTCGTAAATGTTGGGGCTAAAGTTGACTAAAATGCCCTTGGTGGGTATATTGGGCGAACGACCTTTAAAAGATGTTTAGAAATAAGATACATGATCAAGTGAATAATTAGGATAAGTATGGAAGCGAAATGTATGTTTTTTAGAATCAAATGCATTGAATACGAAAATACCCTTAACGGGTCAAAGTAAGCCTTCGAGTAAAAATGAGTTTAAAGAATGCAAGACATCCGAGAATTTAATCTTTTATGATAGACGTCATTGATATTTGGGTGTATAAGAATTTATGGTCAAATAAACAAGTTAGGTGGATAAATGCATGAACGGGACAAGATATGGAAAAAGGGTAATAAGCCGAAGGCTTAAAAGTCTGGAATTTTGTTAATCCGGATGTCGGATCTTAACTCCATAAGATGGAGAATTAAATTACGGACGCGTAGGAAAAAGAATCGGGTAAAACGGATAAAAAACGAGAGAGTTATGCTCGTTTCCGTAAAACCGGATCGTGTTGGGAATGTGCAGCAACTAGCTGCACACCTTCTGTCGAATTGAGGGCGTCGCGCCACGCGACGGGGGGTCGCGCGACGCGACGGGCTATGTTTCTCCGAAAATTGTTTTCGTGTCTCGTTTTGTCTTGGGAACTCGTTTAAAAGCGTTTCAAGTTTCGTATGACCAATTTAAATTACGTTTTTATAAGTTTAAGTGTATGCACATATGTAGATAGGTATGTATATATGTATGTTTATAAGTATGCGAGCAAGTACATGGATATATGAGGGTATGTACGAGAGTAGGCATGTATGAGTTTGGTATGAAGCAAGTAGTGATGTATGTATGTACATATGTATAATGGCACGAGTGTACGTAATGATGTAAGTATGTGTACATGTAGATACGTATATAGTGATGTAGATGTTCTTATATGTAGGTATGCATGTAGGTTGGCATGTATGTGAGTGAATACGTATGCAAGTAGGTATGTATACATGTGTGTACGTATGTATATATATGGAGATAATATGTATAAAGTTAGGTGTGTATGTAGGTCATCCAGTGTGATTAAGTTTTTACGTTGTTATGCGTGTACATGGAGATTTAGGTGTAATGCAGGTACAATATCGAAGACTCACCAGAGATGAGGTACTCAGAAGGAACGTTTAATGTAAAGGAATAAAGTAACGGAAATAAACCAAGGCTAAGTATCGTTTATATTGATAACCTATTAATGTCTTGTATGTATGTGGTGAGTGCAGGTTGTTCAAGCCAGATTATCATTTTGAAGAGGAGAGATCCAAGATCGAGTCACCAGATAGATTGTACGGGATTGTTGAGTACGTGTCCGAGTGAAGCTAGGTTACGTTTTCAAATTGTAAATGAGTATAATGAAAGGTATTTATTGTTAAAGAATTAACCTTAATAATGAATTTAAGTGCGTCGAGGTGATTGAAATGAAAGAATTTTTATGGTACGAATTTCCGCTGCGACTTTTGTCATTTACGAATTAGGGTGTAACAAGTTGGTATCAGAGCCCTGGTTTGAGGGAAATCAAGTACGAGAAGGTAAGTACTTGAACTCAAACTTGTGTGCTCTTGAGATAAGGAACCCGTACAATCTAAGACTCGATCAAGATCCAAAGGTAGAAGCTAATGTAATTATGTGCTTATGTATACGTATAAAGAAACTGATGGTTTTGTATGTGCCAGGTAAGCATAAGTGTTTAAAGAGGATGATCTGTGAATGCAGTTTAGGATGAATAACTAGAACAGTCAAGTGGTAATAGGCAAATGAGCCCAGGTACGTAAATCTAATATGTGGGTATGTGTAACAGCAAAATTTATTAAGAGAAGGGAAATGTTAAATGAAGGATAATGATAGTATAGTAATGAAGTACTGAAAGTGATACACGCGCCGAAACCTAAGTCTACGGATATAAGGTGACAATTACATGAAGGCACGAAACTACTATGTGGATTGTGTACCTGGCCAGTACACGAGAAACGTATGACGTTCGTGAGATCATGATAATTGTTACAGGTATGCCCGGTAGAGTTGGGTAGCGGGCGGGCGTGTGGGTGAAATGGGAAGTAAGACTCTCGGGAAATTGAGAGTACTATGTAAGAATGAAAAACATGCCTGATAAGAATGAAGAATGTTGAATCCGTGATTAAGTACGGATCAACAAGATATGAATAATATGTTTGAATCCGTGAGACGGATTTAGGGAATGAAAGGTATGAATGCAATGTTTGAATCCGTGAGACGGATTCAAGGATGAAAGGCATGGAAGATATGTTTGAATCCGTGAGACGGATTCAAGGATGAAAGGTATGGGTAATAAGTTTGAATCCGCGAGAAGGATTCAAAAACGCAGAAGTAATGAAAGGCATGAATGTAATGTTGAATCCGTAAGGCGGATTCAATGAATGAAAAAGCATGAATGATGCGTCTGAATCCATGAGACGGGTTTAAAAATATAAAAAGATGAAATTAATCCGCATGAGAAGGTGTCGACAGTTTGACCATGATTGAGTCGAACGGGTCATAGAAATAAGTATAAAGTAAAAGGTGATAGTATAATAGACGAAGTTTTGTATAAGTTAAGTGTTAGATGTGTTAGTAATTGGCTCTTAGAAGTCAGAATGATGACGGGCTGAGACCCGGACAATAACTTGATTATGGGCGGGAATGGTAAGCTGGGTAAGAAAT